>JAAQRH010000357.1:0-61787 GCA_013186785.1 Fusarium pseudonygamai
GCTGTGCGGGTATGAGTGCCCGGGCTCTGAGTTCTTATGACTAAGAAGAATAATTCAGGCTCGAGGGGTTTTCTGGGCAAACACGGAAGCGACTGTTTATAGCAGTATGCCTGTTCGTGACCGGGGACTCTAGCCATAGTTTCGGCGATGCCGTGATATTTGCGAAAGGATCTTGAAGTTTCTTGGAGAACCAGGGTGGGATCTGCCCTCCTCGAAACCATGACCATATTCAGCAAGGTATTGATTGCATGTCATGGTGATACACGAGCCAGAGGCTATCGAGGGGCTCAGTACTGATACTGTAGTCTGTAGCATTGTCAATGACCCTTCCAAAGAGGCTTTGTCGCGAATCGATCTACGAGCATCACGAACCGGAAGCCACTACGGACCTTGCCTAAAGAGTTGGAGTCCGATGCAAGGAACATGATAGACAAATCGCGAAGGTGACAAAGTCCGATGCATCTGGAACGAATTTATCCATTTGGCTTAGCTGTGAGATGCGAATCGTCCACCCCGACATCCATGTGGCAGTGTTACCTGCCCTTGATGTGTCAAGCCGTCCATTGTGCTTACGATGACTTCGCTTCACTGACCAGGGAACTACAAAACATCGTGTTTTGAGGGCTAGGGGGAGCGGGAGGCAACAGAGGGGATCCTGGTTAGGGAGAACATGGTATCACGTATCGATAGATTCAGCGAGAGGATTTAGAGAAGAAACAGAGTTTGAAGCATAATCTCAACAACAAGGATATGCCAGGGGTCTTGATGCAACGTGGAGGCTAACTAGATCAGGTGCCTGGCTCTGAAGCTCCGGAACATCTGGCTTGTGAGTTGAGTCTGGAACTTGTTCATCAGACAGCTTGGCAGAGTCTCCTCATTCAGAGAGTGCGATAACGGACATTTTGGTATGGCGAAAGGAGGTGGAAAAGGGGTAAGCTCGGTGACTACAAATCATGGAACTGTGAAGGATTCAGAGGCCATGAGCTATTGACTTGACCTGAGGCACAGGAGAAGACACATACAAAAGAGCCTGTAAGTGTCTGCGCCCTACGAGGCGAGAAAGTCAATTGATGTTTACAGAAGAAGCTCCGACGCATGGCTCAGAAATGAGGCTATCGTTGGTGCATTTATTTAGCCGGACCGGACAGGCTAACTTGGACAAAATGGAGGCTAGACTAGCTGGAACGCGTGCCTTATGGCATTAATTTGACCGGTGTTGGTGCGTCCATGTTTGGAGACTAATTGGCTGCCTGGCCACGGGGAGCTAACGTTTCAGGGCAAAGAATTCGGTGCTCAGTTGCCAAAACGATGAATGAGCGGCAGTCAAAGAGGTCATAGCCAAGAAACCCCAGACGGTGCAAGATACCCCAGGTTTCGCCACCCCAGATTCTGGGGATTGTTACGAGGAATCTGAGATTGTCGAACGAGTTTGGATTGCCATTACGGTCCCGCCAGAGTGGACTGTGGTGTGATAAGATGTGATGTGATGCGGGGACGGCAAAAAGGAAATGCAATGGGTCAGATTAAGATGGACGCCAGTCCCGCGGGCGGGATAAATAAAAAGAAAGAATGGGCAAAGACGGGAGAAGCGTATGTACAGAGTAGAATCTGGGGTCTTAAGGTTGATGCGACAAGGATTCGAGACTGTGCCGTCAGCTTGCGTCTGTGATGGCACGATACCACACACTTTATTGTTTAAGAGGGTGCTATAGGAGGATCTAATCCCAAATCTAGACCTCACGACACCATCTTGGCTGATATCAAAAACGTGGCATAATGATATAGCCCACGGGTAACTTGATCCTTCAGGACAAATGGATTTTGAGGTGGCTTGGGCACTACAACTGATACTGGGATAGCGGAAACAAGCAGACCGCTCTCATGCAAACGATGTGACACGATAGTCGACATGTTGTTACCTTCTGGCTTCTGCAGCAGGCCTTGTCTCGCCTTGTTGCTCGCGTGGCATCTCTCAGCGATCGTTTCCAAGCATGGGAATGATGCTCGTCCGACGCACGTGGTTTTAATCAACCGGCGCGAGCAAAATGCTCTACCGGATCACGGCAGAGGCGTTCAAAGGGGGGAAACAGAAACATTTGGCTGGACTCGAGTCATTGATTAATTAGACTGTAAAACAGAGACGGAAGCGGGAAAAGTGAGACGTACGGAAATAACGATTTTCAATAACTTCGGCTTCACGTGAAGGATACAGCTAAAGTGAGTTCGTATGACACAAGACAAAGACGATATCTGCCATTGAGCTTGAGTGGCTTGGCAAGCGTAAGCCAAGCGGACTCGCTCACTAACAAGTTCCACCTGGCGGTCAAAGCGACAGCGACAGCGACAGCGACGTTGGACGACACAGGACGAATCGAGGATAGGTTTCTCGGCATATACGGCTCGTTAGTCATTGCGATGAGCGTGTTAGCGGACGGTGAGTGCTCAGTGAGTTTTGACTCTGGAGACAGGACGGAAAAGAAGGCATCTAAGATATCCACTCTCTTTCTTCAACGACTCGCGCTATTCATTTGATGAACAAGTCCTAAAGGTGATCGTCGGCTCTCGTTAATTCCGGACCCTCTCTTTCTCCCCTCCCCCCCATCTACCGTTTCCCATATCTCGCTCTCGTCTCTTTGTCTGTTCTCAGCAACCGAGTCCCCGTAAGGCCAAGCCAAGTCAAGCCAGTAGACGCAGCAGAACCCCCGCGTGCCAAGTGCAACGTCGAAGCTGAAAAGGAGCTGGAGCTCACACGAGACATCGAGACAGTGAAGAATCTGGGGGAGGGTCTCTGGCGATGGGAATATCAGGATATACAGCGCCAAGACCAAGACAGAAGGAGAGAAGCATTTAGCACATGCGAACAGACAGTGAATGAATAAGGCAATTGAAACAAAACCCACTGGCAGCGATGATCTTTACTATCAAGTGCCTGGCGGCCATGTGCTCGGAGCATTTCATACATAGAGTTGACTCGACGCGATGTCAGCTACAATTCCTTTGATAGGAGGCTTTGGTCCATGCCTTGTCCTTCACGCATTAGCCCAGGGTTTCTTTTAGGGGATGTTCAGGGGGGCTCTAGCTCTGCCGTGTGTGGTGAGTGAGCGTGAGTGTCAAGGCAACTAAAAGAAGGGCCGGCAAAGGGGGCGCCGTTCCTGAAACTATGACGGCAGATGAGTTGTCGCCTTCTTTTTTCGATCTGGCTTTTATTAATTGATTCAGAAAAACAGGTCAATGCTCATCTTGAATCCACTGCTGACCAACACAAATGTTGTGTTTTGCACCGATTGAGACGAGATGAGTTGAATGCCCGGGCGATTTTCCAGATTTTGCGCCAGTGAAGTTAGCGGGGTCTCTCCACAAACTGAACTAATAACCTCCACAATCCCTCTCCGCTTGTGAAGATCTTGGGGCTGGACGCCACCCTCTCGTCTCTCTCTTCCATTTCTCTCTCACTCACTTCTGGCCCAACAGATGACGACCAACCAATTGCCAATATCACTCACCACTTTGACGTGCGTGGATTTTAATTCCTCATGCCCGGGACATGCAAGCATGGTTCCATTATCATTTCTGGGGGATCTTCAGCAGATGCTGGGATGTTCTCAGTCTAAACCACTGCACTATCATCACTCGACTTGATCAAAACAGAAGATCTCATTCTCACTCACCTCTTTCTTGCTTCTGTGATACCCTCTCTGTGCAGTCTTGACACAAGATGCTGTGCTATCATACCTCTTTAGGCGAGAACGCCGTGGCTTGAAACTTTGATCCTTCTCCCATGCTGTTGGCTTCAGGAGGCGTTGGGTAAATGTAGTCCATGACTTGCTTACGTCTCTATCGGTATCGGCAACATGTCCGTTCTTCAAGGGTCTCCATATCTCTTTTGGCTGGCTCTCTTTCTTTTGCTGTAGGATCTAGTCTAGTTACCACATCAGCAGCTGTGGAGCCCGCCCGTCTTACAGATTTCCCATCCCCATGCATTCCCCGGGACATGGATAAGACATCGACTTTAGGCTTGTCCTTCTTCAGCTCAAGGGTTACAGGGGATCCTCGTCGAGTTCACCACTCGTCTACTCCGTATTGTACCCTCCCATCCCCCATGTCATAAGCATAAGCGCCAATATCACCACCGTCTGTGTCTGTGTCTGTGTCTGTGTCTGTGTCTGTCTGTCCTGCTCTGTCCGTTTTCCTCTTTGGGCATACGCATGCCATGCCATGCTTTGCCATGCCCTCGCCTCTCAGTCTCCCCGCGAGCCATATTATATACAGATCTACTCCCTCCCACTCCTTTACATGCTACCTAGCAGGTCTTTCCTTTGTGCCGGGTTCTTGGTTAGACTAATTATCACTTACTGTACTTCTTCTTTAACTACTTTTATCTTGCCTTCCCCCCTCGCCCCCCGCCATCATCATCTCGCTCGCCCTCCTCTTTGTTAAGATTGTGTATGCAATAGTGATCTGCAGAAGTTTTCTTTATAAACCCAATCATCCCCCCTTGGTCACTGCATAGTTTCCTCCTTGCTTGCCACGCTTTGGAATTGCACCTTTGTCCTGAATGTGCAATCATCGGTATTAGTGTTGGTTGTTATTAGACACAACTACCTACCTTACCTTAGCCTCGAACGCTTTTGGACTTGACCGTTGCGCATACCAACGCTCCTTCTATACCGAGGACACCCAACCAACCAACCAGCCTGGGGCCGACAATAGAGCATTGGACTTTACTTTACTTGCATCTCCCTCTTTTCATCCAACAACACCTCATCATAGATATCGAGTACCTAGACGCTGGAAGAATGGTGAACTTTCGATAAAACCGACTCTCCATCCCCACCACGGCTCGACGACGAGAGCCACCAATTGCCTGGTGATCACCACCGAGACCCAAGTTAACTACCGTCCATTCTCTCGAGTCTCGGAACTTTCATCATGTCTTCCGCCGAACATCTCTCAAACTCGCAGCTCCGCGCTCTGAGCATCATTGAGCGGACATGCTCTGTCTTCTCATTGCTCGGCTCACTCTTCATTATCGCCACATTCTTGTCATCCAAGGCCTTTCATAAACCCATCAACCGACTGGTGTTTTATGCTTCTTTTGGAAACATGATGACCAATGTCGGTACATTGATGTCAAGGTCATATATAGGCTCACCAAATTCTGTGGGCTGCCAATTCCAGGCATTTCTCATCCAGATGTACGCTCACTTACACCGCACCGAGGCTCTCAGACACTAACTTGCGCTAGGTTCATGCCTGCCGATGCCTTCTGGACCCTGTCCATGGCTATCAATGTGTACCTGACATTTTATTTCAAGTTCGATGCTCGAAGATTACGAAAGATGGAGATTCCTTATCTCATCGGATGTTACGGTATTCCTTTCGTCCCCGCCTTCGTATACATCTTCATCAAGAACAAGGAGGGGCACCGAATGTATGGTAATGCCACACTGTGGTGTTGGGTGAGCATGGAATGGGATATCTGGCGTATCATCACCTTCTACGGACCTGTCTGGTAAGTAATTGTTCTTGTTCGACTTTGGAGTGGGCGCTGACCATCACAGGGTTGTCATTGCCATTACCTTTTTTATCTATATCCGTGCTGGTAGCACCATCTATCGCAAGCGACAGGAGCTTGATGATTTTAGCTCCACCGATCGAGATCTGACTTATGGGGCTGGAGATCATCTGGGAACTATTAAGACCACAGAGGTTTCAGTCACCACAGAAGTCGTTACTCCGAATGCGATTCATCTTCAGCCCATGGGGGGTCGCCGAGCACCCGACCCTAGTGATCCCAGCTCTAATGCATACTCGGTTCATATCTCAGCGCAGCCTACCTCTGGGGACGTTGGGGATGAAGTTCTTCCTATTGAACGACAACAAACACGGGCGAGTGTTCAAGTTCCCGCACAGCAGCAGCAGCGATCAGGAGGCAACCCTGCTCGAAGGAGGAATCGGGAACTCAGCAATGCAGCATGGCAATACACAAAGTGTGCCCTGCTGTTCTTCACAGCCATCTTGATCACATGGGTCCCATCAAGCGCCAACCGTGTGTACTCAGTATTCCACACCAAAAACTCATCTGTACCGCTTGAGTTTATGAGTGCTTTTGTGCTTCCTCTTCAGGGCTTTTGGAATGCCCTCATCTACATGGTTACATCTTGGAGTGCGTGCAAGAACTTGGCTACCGACCTACGTATGGGTCGAAGGCCGGATGTGACAGAACTCGTTGGCGGAATGGCACCAGAGGTCGGGACCAATAACGCAAGAACAATGACCAGCCACCATCGACACAACCTCGGTCAGTTCCGACGATCGAATAAGTTCGAAACGGAAAGCATGACTGAACTGGCCAACGAGAGCCGGCCGACTTCAGACGATGAGCGGAGAGACAACGTGCGTGTATAACAGTTCTAAGGGTCTGCTTGGAAACGATGCTGCAGATACCCTTTTTCTTTTGTTACTATATATAATGAAGACACGACTTTGATGGTCAAGGCGTGCTCCAGACAGCTAGGGTGAGTTTGTTGGGAGACATTTGTTGGTTTCACCAGCGTCGAAAGATGGAGGATAGTGGATACCCTAGTATTACAGATAGTATTTAAATGCTGTTCAGAGTCTGAGAGCCATTTAAGTGATTTTATTGCAGATCGAATGTGTCTCCTTTCCCATCTTGTGATACAGCACTGTGTTTCAAAAACTAATATCTGCCACGCGAATATGAATCAACCTTATTTTAAGCTTGATAATCAGTTACTCAACACACGTGGCTGGAGTGTGACTCCCTCATGTCAAGAGCGGAACACGAGGTAAGGAAGAGCTAGTTTAGCACCTGCAAGAACAGGATCGCTTGATATCCATGTCTCGACGATGTATTCCCGGTCGTCCGGAGGAAGTACTGACAGGTTTGACCCCGGAACGCACTCGCGCAATCAGACTGACAGATGATGCGGAATCTGGGGTTAGAAAGGACGATGGCGTCAAGGATGTGACATGGGGATTTGTCAAGGTCCCTTTGATATCGACAGTGGCTTGCCAAGGGTATCCTCGGGGGGGAGAGAAAACTCTTGACAGTAAATCGAGAAGCTACTAGAAACTGTTCCAAAGGTCCTAAAGGACACTCTAAACTTGCCGAAGTCATTTCATCGCTTAGAAAAGAGACATCAAGTTTTCCTGCCTTCCCATGGGTGGGCTTGTCGTCTCGACTTGTTAGGTACCTTAGCCGTACTTTTGTTCTGTGATATATGTAGGTAGATTCTTGGTGGGGCATCGTATGATCTTGAAAGGTCAGGGATTGTGAAAAATGCGGGGGAAAGAGGGATGCATTTGTATTTTGCGCCTTGGTTGGATATGGGCTTGTTGTGGTTTGCGGGGAAGATGAAGCCATCTACAGACTCGCCTGATGTGGCTTTTCAGGATCCAATTGGGTTCCAGACACTTTCAGGATATCTTTATACATTGCGAAGAGAAGTTAAATGTCATGTGATTATTTATCCTTCTTCATTCAGTCACAACTCAGAATGCTTTGATAACACCAGTAATATTCGGGGACTAGGCACCGTCAGTTATGCTATCAAGAGGTGATATCGAAATTATCTATATTTGTTATTTGTGCGTCTTATAGCAGCGTTTCTGGGTTGACATGCGCCCTGCGCCCCTTTAGATCGATCGAAGGCGACTCTATGGTGTGGAAGGACCAAGCAGGGTCAAGCCAAGTAATTAGGAGATCAGTGGCTGGATATGGTATTTACCCTCATGACACGGATTTTTGTGGCATGGGACTCATAGAAGTTGGTCAAAATCCCCAATCACCACGGAGCAGTATGGGTGCACTAACAGGAATAGTATGCTCTTGATGAGCGACTTTACTCCGCTTTAGAGGTTCTTCTAGATATATGGAAGAACATCATGACTGAGGTTGGGTTACCAGGGTCAGTCTTTCATAATGTCGGTTGTCGAAGTTAATTATCTGAACAATGATAGAGTGTCGCGACCACCGCCGCTGTATCACTACGGTACTATAAACTCGACGATAAGCAGACTTATCTTGTTCAAAAAGTCCTTGGTCTTTGCCGGGATTTTTCTGAAGTGACAACGACCAAGGTTCACGATGCGGTCTTGCAATGCACGGATCTTCAAGAAGCATTGCAAGAGCAACCTTGGGCCATCAACACTATTGACGACGCTGGCGACACTCCTCTTTATCTTGCAACTTATGAAAACCAAGTCAAGTCCATGGAAGTTCTCATTTCAGCAGGAGCTGATGTTAATCAACAATCATACAAGGGATCGACTCCTCTCATGGCCGCAGTCAATTTAGAAAACGTCGAGTCTGTAAAGATGCTACTCATTTGCAAATCTGACGTTAATTTGGGCAATGAGGAAGGCCTGACAGCATTGCATTGGGCCTCGATGAAAGCCAACCCGGAGGTCATCAGCCTTTTGCTCGCGTCAGGAGCATCTGTAAAGCAGCGAGATACTGTTGGTGACACACCCCTTCTTCGGCTAGCCGAATCTGAAAGCAGCAGTCAACGAGACATCGAAGCAGCCATTGAGATGCTGCTCGTGACAGGATCTGACCTTGAGGCACGAAACAACCACGGGAATACCCCTTTCCTTCGATCAATTGTTCTCGATAAATTGGAAATCACCATAGCTTTGGTAAATTCAGGTTGCTCTGTCAATGCTTCTGATTGCAAGTCTCGAAACTTGCTACATCATACCGCCAGATACGCTTCACTAGAACTACTTGATTATATTTCTGACTTGGACCTATCCGGCATTGGCCCATGTCAACAAGACTCATTTGGCGACACCCCCTTTGATGATCTCGTCAGGTCCTCTCGTGCTACGGATGAATGGGACTTGGGCACAGCTCGCAGGCCAATTCTTGCTGAACAAGTGGCTTTTTTCGAGCTTTATCAAGGCGTTCGAGATCAAGTCCTACAAAACGATATTCATCATCTTGAGCGAGTACTCGGCGCATTGCAAGAGCAGGACACTACTGTCACACGAGAACATCTAGCTTTATTAGTTGAAGAAGAGACAAGATGGAAGCATGAAAATCTGGTTTCTTGGTATCGAGCTGTCGACAAGCGAATCCAGCACGCGGAATGGGAATTGGCAACAGAAGATATAGAGGATCATCTACTAGACTTGCAAGAAGAACTCGCAACCCTAGTTTGGGAAATCCCATCGAGATACGGATACTTATGGGAACTTGATGATGGGGAATCAGCCAGTGAAGAGGGATCTGAAATCTCGGATAATTCTGGCCAACGGGTCGAATATGAGGATAATGGCCATGCAGCCTAAGAAGGAAAAGAGTGACACCGTCGGGTATAAAGGCAAATATTCAGACAAAAGATCACAAGGGCCGATGTCAAAATGCTACAATATTGATCGATACAAGCGCAGAAGAAGCGAGTAAGAATTTTGAATTACCAACACGATCAGGGTTATCAGATACTAGTTCAGATAAGTCGCATTCGACAGAGGATTCCATGAATCCTATCTCGAAATGTTTCTACCATTCGTCTGATCATACAATTCCCTTTCATATACATCTCGTCACAGTTGCTCACTGGCTAATCTCAAAATAAAAACTTGCTTCTATCTCTCTGAACATATCCGACCATATACCTATCCTCGCCCTATAATCCCTTCTTTCCATAGTATGGTATCTTCCTCTAAAAAAGGCCCTTGCCCCTGATTCTTTTCTTTTACAGATGAAGCATGAAAGGAGGAAAACTGCAGTGCAAAAACACAAATCAGCAACGTCTTTCATCTTCCCTGGATCTCTAGTGCTCCAAGTTCTCGAGGTCTTCTACCTCTTCTGGTATATCCTCTTGACATTGCCTCACGCCATCTATCATGTGGTATTCCCAAACTGTGCCCAGCTGAAGACATTCGTTGACGCAGCCTTCGTCTTCCCACCACCATTTATCGCCAGTGACGAAACTACCCCAGACTTCCATCCAGAGCAGACGACCGATGATGCTACGGACTTCTGCTTTCACTTCTCTCTCAGAAGGGATTCTGTCTATGAAAGGGTCGCTGTCGTCGGCTTGGCTCCGAATACTGGCTGATACAGCGTAGAACTTTGAGGTTGTGAGAGTGCTTCCTTGACCGCGCAGCCCAGCATCACCCATCCATTCTGGGAACAGTCTGCTTGGGTTCGTGCACTTGAAATGTCGCTCGAGGTTGATCAATAAATGCTCTTGGAGCCATGCTCGCATACGATGTCCGAGTGTACTTGCGCAGGGTAACGGGTCGATGAGAGTGAGTTGCAGGGAACCACCGACTCGAAGGCGGTTGCTGATGTTCTTGAGGACCCCTGGTATCTCGGGTGAAGAGCACACGGCGGGTAAAGAGAGCGAGTATACGATGGTGAATGAGTGCTGGTCAATCGGGAGTGTAGAGGGAGTCATGGACGGGACCAATACCGGGTGAATGTCCGGAAGCTCTTTGTTTTGGAAGGACGCTGTTGTCAAAGTGTATACTTCCCTGGTTGAGTGAAGAGCTGCAATGTATGTTGCCGTGACTAATGTTGTTAGCACTACGCGGCTATGATAGTCACTGATTCACTCACTCTCAGACTCGTAGAGAGCCAGTACCCCAAGATTGTCAGACGTATTCGTGACAGCGCAAGCAACACCGGCACTATCCCTCACCTCAATGTCCAGATAGTGCAGGACAGAAAGCATCCATCGCTTCAGCTCAATGTTCAACTCTCCATGGAGCCTCTCGTCGGTAACGGTCCAGATCTCCTTGATACGCGCAAGAATCATGCTGGGACTCGAAGCCGCCATAACCTTGACCTGGTCCTTTACACTCTCGAAGTCTGTGCACGGGCTCACTCGAACCGTCTCTTCTGCATCAACGGTCATCTCGACATCTTCCTGATTCTCAAGCATTCGCGCCTCTTCTGCTTGTCGGTCGATGTATGCCCATTCTTCGGGGGGACGCCATGAGTCGGGATCGTTGGGTTGGAAGTTGATCACGATGGGGGCTTTCGGTTCCTTGGAGAGACTAGGACTTGGTACGAGACTGTTAGGTGATTCTGGCTGGAGCATCGGAACAGGGAAGTTTCTACAAGAAGGTCAATGGTGTTCTCCCTCTCTGGGAGTGATCAAGTTACCTATCTCCCATGGAACCAGTCGGCGTAGGAGGGTGATCTCCTTCTAGCTCAGAGCAGCCGTACACCTCTGAACATAAGTCTGGATTCTCCAAGTCGGATGGTCGAGGCTGTGAGACTTCGTTGCGCTTAACAACGTGTGAAGACGACGCATCAGTAGAGACCGGGGTATTCGCTCTGTGTGCTCGCTCTGCTCCGAGGGAAACATTCGACAAGTTTGCCATAAGTGCCGAGCGATGGTAGCTCCCCGAGTTTGAGCGTGAGGAGTGATGACTTGGAGTCAAAAGACCCGACGGAGTCTTTTCTTTGCCCTTTGCATGTTTGCCATTTCGAGGTCGAAGGAAGCCGAAGCGAGATTCTGTAGAGGAACGAGTGCTGGTGACGGAGATTGAGCGGCTGAGAATTGAGTTCTCCTGTTCCTTTTCTCTCTCCTTGTTTTTCAGTTCGCGCTTTATTTCCTTCTTGGCACGATGCTCGCCGACGAGCTCGCGGTCGGGATCGACCCAGATGACGTCGAACATTGCGTTTGTTGCTCTTTGGTTTTATATCTTCTGCTGAGGTTTATTCTCAAGGTGGGTGGTTTTTTTGTTGTTTATGAGATCGGAGCAAGTCGTGGGTAGGTCCAGTGAATGAATGTATCTATTCTAGGTGAAAGAATGGTTTACGAAGCAGAATTCGCCTAAGCTCCCAGGGGTTCGGAAACAAAAACCAGATGCCTTTATCTTCTATTTCTTGATAGCGAAGGAGGTGGTGTTGTTAGATAAATGTGTGTGTTTTCGGAGGAGTGGGGGTGGAGGCTGCGAGAAGTTGAGGAGTGAAGGTGAACGAAAGGCCGAGGACTTCAGAGAGTTACCAGCCTCTAATATGAAGTCCAAATAATGGCATTAATAGTGTCAAAATTGCTGTTAAGTATCAAGTAAAGTCTGTGGTTGACAGTTGCTGAGCACCCGCGTGTCAGTGCCAGGTGCACCAAGCGATTGCGAGTGTCAAACGAGAATGTCGGTCCCAGTTCAGAGGAAAAAGAGCCAGTGGTTATAGAAGTAGCAATGACGTGAGAGTTTGTTCAATTACTGTGAGGAGCAATTCCGGGGTCACGAAGGGTCACTCATACGCGTTTGGTAGACAGGACGATGATTAGGTGGGAGATCAAGTGATGGGATGATCAACTCAAGGTTTACTCATGTCACTGATTCGCTGGCCGGAAATAGCTCCAGAAAATATTCCTACTGCAGTTAATCACTGTGGATTTCGGAGCGGGTGTGTGACAGCAGAAGTTGAGACGAGTTGATATATGCAACAAGGTGTCATTGAGGGCCTCACAGCCTGGTAAGAATGTCAGCATCAAGTCATGTGGGCAATGCTAATCGTCCCTAATTAAGAGGATCATATTCTCTGCCTGTATGTGATTGATATACAGGATGTCAACTGGTTTCACGAAAAGACCACATGACTTTCAGCCAGCTCTCTGTGCAAGTGAAAAGGGGCGACTTTCAGTGCATTAGATATCAACCAATGGTCAGGAACATTGTTAGGCATTAACTTAGGATAAAGAACCTCCTATACGATATGGTAATAGACATGTTTTTCCTGGTGTTCTTTCATGTTCGGATGTGATTATCGAGCGTAAACACATGGGTGTCCCCATTCCACCGAATAGTTCTCGGCCTGCATCTCACGTCGATAGAACACCAGCAAGAACCAGTTCATTTCGGCTACAGACATACCGGGCGTTGTCCTACATCTGTATCAGCCAACCACGTCTTTTGCCACCATTCACACCAGACGCCTTCTCGCTTCGCGAACGTCGGCGAGCTGCATGTGGTGGGACGAACACCTGGTCTGTACGACACTCAACCCGTGTCCTTAGGGGTCGGTACCAGGAACTCAGTGGCGGAAACGGGGTCCCCCTGGGTCATGATCTCATTGAAGAATACCCTTTTCTGGTGAATTCAGGCGTAGGATATCTGTGGTAGGTGAATCAACTCGGACTGCTGGCCATGTTCAGGTATCCAAAGGCTCCTGTCGAGATGGATTTGATCTCGTCTGTATCTTAGTTATCAGTTCAGTATAAATATACATCCTCATGAGTCAAACTCCTTTCTTAATCACTGTTCATCCCAGACTTGCCAATAATGAGGCCCGTCTGCCAGCATGTTCACTATCACAACGCCTCAAACGCATCACCTTGACAATAAGCTCGGACAAAGAGCCAAGACCCAAACGCTAAGTTCAGCCCTCGAACCAAGGTAACGAATATTGCACAGACGGGCCGTGGAAACAATGCCCTCCCCTTTGACCAAGGCAAACATTCTCAACGCTGTGTACACATAAAAGTACCCAAAACCACACACAGCCTTATAGATCTTGTTCACTTTTGTTCTTGTTCTTTCTGGGCTTATGCTGTGTCTGTCTGTACATGTGCGTGCATGTGCGTGTGTGTGCATCTTGCGCAACTCGCAACTTGGACTCGAACTTCGAGCCTTGTGGTGCATACCCGTTAATTCGGTAACAAGAGCTGACGAGAGAGAACCTATCTTATCGGGTTCAAGTTGAAGATACTGACTGGCGTCGAGGTTGTTGGCAGTGCAGTGCGAGACGACTGCCAGTGTCTGCCGGTTGCAGTTCTGCTCCTGTGCTTCGTCCTCTTGACACCAGAAACTAAGAGCCTCTGTTTGCTTTTCTCTGATATAATCTAATCTTCTGCTTCTTCAACTTTGCCCCAAGACAGAATCTCTCTTCTTCATTTCTTCTGGTGTCACCTCCTCCTCTTCACAGCGTTTATCGACGCCACCACCAACCTCACTCTCTTCCTCTCTTTCTTGCATTTCTTCCTCACATTATCACACTCTTAATCAGTCCCCTCTATTCCTTTTATCTCCCAATTCTCCTCCACTCCATCTTCGTGTCTTCAAAACAAACACCACAAAACGCACACTGAGTTCAAGATGGAAACCTCGCCAGGACAGCAAGGCGTCACGCCTCCTCCAAACCAAGAAGATGTCGACATTACTCAACACCTTGGCCGCTCTCGATACTTTGGTCTTCGTGACTTCTTGGATCGTGTTGACCACTATGTCACCACTTCGGCCTTTGGGTACTTCTTCACCCTCAGTGGCACTGGACACGTAAGATGCGCTGTCTCTGTCTTTGTTGTGAATTGTCTAAGCTGATGATTTTGTAGCCTCAAGAGATTGCTGGAGCGACCTTCTTTCGAGAAGTTCGCGCTGGCATCACAACCTTTGCGACTATGGCATACATTATCGCCGTCAACGTATGAGTTCTCGATCCTCCTTTGCCGCAGTTCAGTTGGCTGACGATAGATAGGCTGCTCTGCTCGCTCAGTCTGGTGGCACATGTGTATGTGACTTGACGGATAGACATGCTTGTGACAAGATTGATTTTTATGTTGCCTGCAAAGAGGGTGAGTCAAGATGACTTGACAGACTTCCAACATCATGGGGAGATAGATGCTGACTGTACGACAGGCATCCGACGAGATATCGTCACTGCTACAGCTGCAGTCTCAGGCCTGGCAAGCTTCATGTTCGGCTTCCTTACAAACCTCCCTGTTGCCCTTGCGTAAGTCTCTCGCCTTCTCACAATGTGATATAATGCTGATGGCGGTTCCCAATAGCCCCGGTATGGGCCTCAATGCGTACTTCACCTTCCAAGTTGTCGGATACAACGGAAGCGGCCCCATCTCTTACCGTCTCGCACTTACAGCTGTCTTCGTCGAAGGCCTTATCTTCATCTTTCTTGCTCTCACGGGCATGCGCCAGTGGCTCGTTAAGCTTATCCCTTCTACCATCAAGACTGCCACAGGCGTTGGTATCGGCTTCTTCCTTACTGAAATCGGTCTCTCTTACTCTGCCGGTATTGGTGCTATCACCGGCGGTGGAAAGGCTACTCCTCTTGCGCTTGGAGGTTGTCCCCAGGAACTGCTTGATGAGGTGACTGGCATGTGTACAGAAGGGCAGATGTCGAGTCCCAAGGTAAGCTGGCCGACCTCCGCCAAGATTCGTATGCTTATTCAGGTAGTTATGGGTTGCTGTCTTTTGCGGCGGTATTGTCACAGCCTTTCTTATGGCGTTCCGCGTCAAGTACGCCCTCATCCTTGGCATTGCCCTCGTTTCTGTCCTGTCATGGCCGTATGTTCTCCCCCCTTATCCTCCAACATCAACTAACATTCTTCCTCCCAGTCGCAACACTCCCATCACATACTTTCCACACACTGACGAGGGGGACTCCCGTTTCGACTTCTTCAGTCAAGTTGTTATGTGGCATCCAATCGAAAGAACTCTTAACCAGCTCGACTGGTCCTTTGGTGGTTCAGCATCTCAATTTGCCCTCGCGCTCTTCACCTTCCTTTACGTCGACATCATCGATGCTACCGCTACTCTCTACTCCATGGTTCGCTTTTGTGGTGTTGTGAACCCTCGCGACGGTGACTTTCCTCGCTCGACTCTTGCATATTGCACTGATGCTTTCTTCATCTCTGTCGGTGCTCTGTTGGGCAGTTCACCTGTTACCGCTTTCATCGAGAGTGGCGCTGGTATCGCTGAAGGTGGAAGAACTGGGTTGACTGCCATGACCACTGGACTATGCTTCACCGCTGCTGTGTTCTTTGCGCCCATCTTTGCCTCTGTACCACCTTGGGCAACTGGTTGCACTCTGATTCTGGTAGCTTGTATTCCCTCTTTAGATATCGGATCACAGCTAACATGATGTGTAGGTCGGCTGCATGATGATCCGACAAATCACACAAATCAACTGGCGATATATCGGCGACGTCCTGCCCTCTTTCGTCGTCATGACCTTCATCCCTTTCAGCTACAGTGTAGCCTACGGTCTCATCGCGTAAGTGTCCCATCTCTTCCTTTATATGCCTACTAATGTAAGGTCTTAGTGGTGTTTTCGTCTACGCAGTCCTCAACGGCCTTGTCGGCCTTGTTGTCTGGGTTACACGTGGCTATGTTGAGCCTCGCGAGTACGATCTCAAGGAGTACTGGACCTGGAAGGGTTCAGGCCGCGCTCCATGGTTCGTTCGCGCCATTCGCCACGGCCGAAACACTGGCCAGGAGAGTGATGAAGACCAGCCAGGTGATTCTGGTCATGCCATGAGAGACCTTGACTACGACAATCGTCGTGAGAACAGCAGCTCCAGAACTGCTTCCAGCGGCAAAGACGATCAGCCGATGTCGCCCAATGAACGATGGGAGCGTTGACTACACAACGAACAGCCTTGACACATGACACTTTCTATTCTCTGTATCGGTCAATTTCTGAGAGCTGGTGCCTCATTTTGGAATTGTGGGACAATGTTTGCTTCTGGATGATGACAGTGGAAAAGGTCAGTATCGCCCTCAGAGCAGTATATAGTAGCCTGTGCAGCCTGGCATTGGCGATACCAGAGAAAGGGGATGGAGGGGAACTGCCAATAAGGGGGCAAGATGCTGAAATGTCAAATGTAGTAACGTATATAAGCAATTATGAGCCATGAATATCACTACGCTGCAAACGACAAGGTGACTGTGCAGTGATACAACAGGAGATTTCGCTCTCTCTCTCTATGTAGTCTATCAAGAAGCACCAGCTCTTAGTATTGCAGACCTGGTATCATGGAGCGTCTGCCTAAGTGTTCAGTCACAGAACCTGGTATATCTATTTCCACCACGGCATTCATGAAGCATTTCAAGCTCCCATATCAACATCGCCATCGCCGCCACCACCTCCAGCTCGACCTCTCATGGCCTGCTCTGCATTCTTCCGCCTTTCTAGGCTTTCCTTCACCCATTTCTCACAGGCAGCGTCACCACCCTCGGCGATCTTACTGCGCACAACGCCCTTCATCACTTCACCCGCAAAGCCCACAAAGTTATGTCTTCGCAGAGCATTCTCAAACATCCAATCTCGTCGCTTGCGCTCTTCTCTTGCCAACAGCTCCTCGTCCCCAAAGTCGCGCGCACGCTGTCGCAGATCTCGGCACATGGCAAGGAGGTTGAATCTAATCTCGGTGGTATCATATCGTGCAATGCGACGTTGGAGAACATCGACTACCTTGGTGGGGAAGTCCTCAGAGCTACAAGCACCGTGAGAGATGGGCGCCGGTTGCAGACCGTCAAGCTCGTAGAGTGTACCGTTGATAGGTGTGTAAGCGATAAAATGGAAAGCATCCTCCGCCTCGGCGCCGGTCTTGTCTGTCTCGTCGGCAAAAGGGCTGCTGCGGGCAAAGCTGTTGTGCACCTCACGGATGAGGTCAGAGTTGCTCAGCGCCTCACCACGGAACTCGGGCGGCAACACCATGGTGAACTCTCTGAAGTCGCCGAGCTTCTCGCCTATTTCAACGTCGTTTGTCTTGTTGAGTAGTACACTCAACAGAGCTTGTGTGGCGCATGCATTCTGAATCGTCTGGGCAGCGAAGAAGATGTTCTCGGATGCGGCATTGTCGAACGAGCCGTCGCGGGGTCCTTCGGGTGTCGCATATGGTTGATCAGTCGGGTACTTGAAGAGGAAGATTACGCCGTAGATGGGCTGTAAGGATAGAAGCTCAGATGGGTCGAGGGTAAGGAGTTCTTCGAATTGAACGTCTTTGACGCCAAGATTCTCGATGAGAGAGGTAAAGACACCCTGACAGCTTCGAATTAGCTCTTGAATCTCAACGGTTCGCCAGAAGAATTCAATCATACCGCATCCGACTCAACTATAGAATTTAAGTCAGTATATCAGTCAAGACCATGCACGCGGCAGGAAACTAACTGGTATTCCATCCGCCACTCATTGTTGCGACAAGTCCGGCGTCTCCTAGCAACTCTAGCTAGAACTAGAGGTTATGAGTAAGGTAACTGAAGGAACAAGAATGAACGCAGTCGTTCAGAGTGTATGTAGGTCGATTGATAAAGTGTGAGCGTTTCTCGGATGTATCAAGTTGTTCTAGGGAGAGAATAAAAAGTAAGAGCTTCAACGGCAAACAAACTGAGCTTGGAGCCACACGACACTGATATCATCTGTTGCTGATAAGATAAGAAAAGGCAAAGGCAGCAACAAGCTACGACATCATTCGAGGTACACTACAGGACGTTGATCCAACATGACAAAAAGCCTTAGGTACCTAAGTTAGCATAAGATTAGTATACCTTTTTGCTGGGTTTTTTTCAACACCTTATATTAAGGTCTGATGTTTTCTTGCTACCCAGGGACTACCTATCCCTGGCAGTCCTTCCTCAGGCATTGGAATGAAGAATTCCCTTCTATAAAGAAAGTGCTATACAATGTTGGCATAACATAATCTCCAGTTCTTTGCCTTGAATAAGCTTGAAATCAATGTCTCTATAAACTTGTGCCACACTTGCAAGACCAGTTGTCGACATATGATTGTTTAACTACTAATAACTTGAGAGCCTTCCCTCTTTTTCATACCTGTAGCTACACTCAAATTCCACATCTAATCTATGGACAGTGCATCCTCCTGACCTTCAGTATCAGCAACGAACACTCTTCGATAACTATCAAACCATCGATGCCGAATAACAAAAAGGCCTGGGCTCGACTTTATTCTGCGGTAAATCTCTTCGCTCATTGAAGAAATGCAAGAAATAAAAAGAAAACTGGACTAAGCCAGGTTCCGTACGAAAAGAAAACACCATCAACTCCAATTATTTTCACCTCGTTCCAATGCTTGTCATATAGCGTTGGTCTAAACTTTTCCACTCATCCTGCATCTCGCTTGAATACATTTCAACCAACAATTAAATTATCATCGTAAGTGATCACGCTACAATTCAATAAGCTGTTCCCTGGCTGGCTCGTTTCGCTGGTTATCATCCTGAACTCCTTGCTCCGCCTGTGCTTCCACGTTGTGCTCTGTGCCAGTGCTGGTGGTCGCCTCTTCACCAAGATTCTCGCCTTGGTCCTGGTTCTCATGACTCTCTTCATTTTGAGCTGCCGCTGCTGCTGCCGCAGCTTCGGCCTCTCTCTCCTCGGCTTCTCGACGCTCTCTCTCCGCTCGTGCAGCTGCTTCCAGATTGGCTATATGCCTTTCTGCAACGCCCGGTGCGATGCTGGCCAGAAACAAGAGACCGGCTCTCTCCACGCGTCTGACTTGTGATAACAGCCAACTCTCAGGACCTTGGTGCTGAGCTACAAGTCGACGTGCCATCTCAGTAGGATCTGGGTTTTGTCGAGGCTGCTGATTCTGCTGGTCTTCTCCAGCGATAGCTTGGCGACGTCTGGGCTCAGCGGGAATCAGATTTTCGAGGTGTCGTCCCAAAGGCTGCCAAACATGATCTGGAACGCCATTGAATATTCCAGTACTAAGTAAAAAGATGAGCACCGCAATCACGATGATGGTGAGCCATCTGGACCAGCTTGCGTTGGGGGAAGTGAAGAACCAGACAAACAGAACCAGCCGGAACAGTAGCCAGATTTGCGGCCAGAGCTGCATAAGGAGAGGTGGAAGCGCCGCCATAGGTGGGTTTCCCCGGTGCATCAGGGGAGCCATAATCGCCGCAGGGTCCGGTTCTTGCGCCTGGTTTTGGCCTTGAGCTTGAGCCAGGTATGCGGGTTGCTGCGGCAGCGCAGGGTGCTGAGCTTGCTGCTGGAAAGGCTGAGGGGGTTGTAGGTTCAGAGGTCGCCCTTGTGCCTGGAGCTGAGGTATCGGCTGCGGCGCGATCTGGGATCGGGGATGGGGATGGTGATGGTGGTGATGATGAGGATGGTGGTGGTGGTGGTGGTGTCTCGCTCGCAGCTGACTCTGGGCATCCAGAGCGGCACTACTAAGAGCAGCGGCTTGTCGAAGATGAGGTAGACTCGTCTGAGTTCGCAACCGAGGGGTGATATATGCTTCAGAACTAGTATTGTTTAAAAGCAAGGCTCTGGGCCCCTCGGGCGACGACAGAATATACACCTCGGGTCCTTGCCTGGTCTGTGAACTTCCAGGCGCTACAGTGGTACTGAGTCGATTAAGAGACGAATCAGGGGTTCCACGACCACTGCCGGTCATGGGCCACATAGGCGCCGTCAGTCCATGTTGAGGTCGATTGTGAAGAGATGTGCTCGAAGCGCTTCGTTGCATTGCGCTGGCCATGGCCGACGAAGCTTGGTTGATATCAGCGTGTCGAAAAAGATTCTGTACATCAGCGGGAGACATTGAGCCGCTAGCACCACCATTACCCTGTTGTCCGGGTACCATAGTCCGAATCACAGTCTCGAACTGATAGGTGCTCCCGTTTGGTCCAACGTGCTCACGGTAAACAGTATGGCCTGGCGCTGGGCTTGCTCGGCCACTATTGTTTCCGCCAGTATTTCCAGGGTTGTTGGGGTCACCAACGCCGCGCATCCCCATTTGAGCTCTCGTTCGCTGATTCTGGTTGAGAGCTCTAGCCATGGCCTCTCGTTGGATGCTGTTCAACCACTGTGTCATGTTCTGATGTTGGTGCTGAAAGGCGGCCGCTTGCTCGGGAGTGTGCGAAGGCGAAGGGGATGGCATGCGTGGTTGAGGGAACGGGTTGGAAGTCGGAGGCATCGGGTTTCGCCACGCTGGCGGCATCTGGTATCCAAAAGCTTGACCGGCGGCTTGCTGAGGTTGAGGACGTGGAGGATGTGTCGGTGGTGCAGAAGCGGCTGGACTCGGACCTGGCGCAGGCGCAGGTGCAGGTACAGGAGCGGCGAGGGACGGTGGCGCAGAGGGCGCATTGGGAGTTGAAGATGTACTGTCAGACATGTCGCGAAGGACAAGGTGAATCGTTTGCTGCTCGGAAGTGCGAACCTGTAGTCATGACAAGTCGTCGGGTTAGCATGTTGCAAATCTTTGGACAGATCACCATTTAGGAGTCACGTACCGCATCAGTGCCAAAGATATCAACTAGTGTGTCCGCTTCGCGGACGAGTGCGTGTCCCCTATGGATCAATCGTTGATGGTCGTCGGCAGGCCGCAAAGGAAGAGTCTGGCGAATTTTATCCTTGAGCTGTTTGATCGTAGTATTTGCAGCAAGGTTAGGGAAGAGTAATGGTCGATTCACACCAACAGACGGTGACACGACCTGCAGGTTCACAGTCTGTTCGTCGGTCGTCGCAGTAGAGGCGGCCGAAGGTCCATCGTCCTGAGGACGAGTAGCAGAAGGCATGGAAGCCATAATGATCAAGCTGATAGCATACCACCCCAGGTAGGCAGGTGAGCTAAGGGAGGATGAAGTGGCCCGAAGTATCGGGATCAAGGAACGGCAACGAAGAAAGGGCAGGTAGGGTCGTCGTCGATGAAGTTATAATTCAGGAACATATGTCGGTAATCGACAGCAGGGTTTCGCCGCTTCCTAATCGTGGCTGTCGATCTACGAGAGCTCGCGTGTCGAGAGAAAGCACCGGCTCGTCAACTGACGTCGGTTGTGTCGTCTTACTAACACTAAAAGGGTCGCATGTCCAAGGGAGTCTGACGACAGATGATACAGAAAGGGATGACAAAATGCGACGGCTGCAAGCAGCACAGAGATGTGCTCAAATAGATCTCAGTGATTCGTTGTGTAAATAGGATTTGGCGAAACAAGGGTACAGAAGGTTTCGATAGTTGGTGGATGATTACTATGTGACAATCAAGACATGGAAGACAATGGCAACGACAATGGTTAGGGTGGCCTTTTGCCCTTGTAAGCTCAGGCACACACTCACCTTAGCCTGCGACAATGGGGAACGGCCAGGGGAGTGACAGCCCGCTGTTGCGGTGTCGGTCTGTTGAGATCAGGTCGTTACAGCTGAAGCGCTAGTGTTGATTGGCTAGTGTTCTAAAAACCCCTGTTCAGCCCACACACTTGCCTTCGAGATCAATGGATCATCATCGTTCGGCGGTCGGCGCCTTTTGCTTCCGAGAGCTTGTCCGAGAAGCTGTGTGTGTCTTGGCTGTGTGCGGCTAACAAGCTCGAGCAGCCGCAATCCGTCGTCATCGCTGGTTTTGACGTCAACATCCATCGAAAACGAGGGTCCAGTCCTCTTTGAGAGGCTTCAACTACCTCTCTGTCACCCAAAGACTCTACGCAATTGTACGAAAGGCAAGGAGGCAGCGTTCAATCGCTGTCAATCTCTACTGTCCGCTATGGCTCCAACCCTTGGTTTTGGGCCTGGCTCCTCCAAGCTCGGTAGTCACATGCTCCGCAACTCATTCTACACCCACGGCCGTTGGACGAATTGTTACTCGCCATCTGCCTCGCGACACATGTTTCTGGCCTCTACGAGATCGCAATGCCTATCACGGCCTCCGGTCTCTTCAATTCGAACCTTCGCCTCCAATTCGGGCAAGAGACCAAGATTTTCCCAGCGCCTCGGCGAGGCCATGCGAAACTCCAAAATTCAATGGTACCGGATCCCTGTCGGTCTAGGTATTGGTTTCCTCGGCCTCGTCCAGTTTTATAAGGTCTCTTACCGTGAGAAGGAGAGACTCGAGAATGAAGATGGACAGGAGGGTTCTAAGACACCCAAGAAGCGTGCCAGAATCCGGCCTGATGGTCCTTGGTATGTTACTTATTTATGCCCCTATTCCCATCAATGCTAACTCAGTCAATCCCAGGCAAGTCCAGGTCATGTCAACTCTGCCCCTAAAGGCTATCTCTAGACTTTGGGGTCGATTCAACGAACTTACTATTCCTTACTATCTTCGAGTTCCCGGTTTCAAGCTTTATTCTTGGATTTTCGGTGTCAAGTTTGTACCCTCAACTCGACGCTCGAAATCCCTTTGCTAACGATAGCAGCCTCGACGAAGTCGCCGAACCCGATCTCCACGTCTATCCCAACCTCGCATCCTTCTTCTACCGTACGCTCAAGCCCGGTGCTCGGCCACTTGATCAGGACCCCCATACGCTCATCTGCCCTTCCGATGGAAAAGTACTTCAGTTCGGCCAGATTCAAGGCAACGACATTGAGCAAGTTAAGGGTATGACTTACACTATCGATGCTCTTCTTGGAAAGAATACTCCTGCTCCAAGCATCTCTGGTGCTTCCGGTACTTCGACTCCCGCAACAAGCCAAGGTGACGTCTCAGAGGAGGAGTCGCCCGTTAAGCAACACGAGGAGTTTGCTCAAGTCAATGGCATTTCATACACTCTTCCCGATCTTCTCACCGGCACTGGAAAGCAGGCTCCTTCGGCAAAGGACGAGTCTATGCCCGCGTCTCCTGGTACAGTTTCTGAGGTCCGTGCCGAACTCGCTCTCGGTGAGCGTCCTTGGTACGATCTCATATCTCCCGACAATACCACATCGCTTTACTATGCAGTTATCTACTTGGCTCCTGGCGACTACCACCGCTTTCACTCTCCCACGAACTGGGTTGTTGACCGTCGGCGCCACTTTGCAGGAGAACTTTATAGCGTATCCCCATATCTTCAACGAACTCTCCCCGGTCTTTTCACACTCAACGAGCGCGTGGTTCTTTTGGGCCGTTGGCGCTGGGGCTTCTTCAGTTATGTCCCAGTTGGTGCCACCAACGTCGGTTCCATTGTGATCAACTTCGATAAGGAACTCCGAACCAATAGTCTATTGACTGACACGGCAGCAGACCGTGCAGCGGAGGAAGCTGCCCGCAGGGGTGAAGTTTACCATGGATTTGCTGAAGCGACATATGAAGCAGCCAGCCCTGTTCTGCGGGGTCATGCGCTCCGACGCGGTGAAGAAATGGGCGGTTTCCAGTTGGGTAGCACCATCGTACTCGTTTTCGAGGCCCCTTCAAGCAAAACAGATGAGAACAACAGACATGTCGGTTGGGAGTGGGCTGTACAGAAGGGACAGAAGGTGAAAATGGGACAAGCTCTGGGACGGGTCATTGAGTGAGGTACAGTATGGCTGTGTAGAGCCAAGAAGCGAGTTCAGCGTTTGGATGACTAAAGATATATATAATTGTATACTACTATATATGATGTCACGTTTTATGAAGAATATTCCAAAATCCACATTGGTATATTGGCTATAAAAAAGAAATATCACTAGAACATGGCATGATTTGGGTTGGCAGGTGGTGCATGCATGAGTAGTCAACATGGATGTTCAAGTGTCGGTCAGAGGAGAAGGGCATCGTCAATGCAAATGCTCATATTGGGATTGGTAATTTTGTCTATTAAAGGAAAACAAGAGCTCGGGGCTCAATGTTTCAATTGCAACTCGCTAAAAATGCAGGTTTCTATGCCAAATCTAGTTGACGTTTCTCATGCTTTCGTAAAGTTATTTTAAGCGCCAAAGACCTTGACACGCTCCTCGAGAGGAGCATAGTCCTTGGGGGCAGCCTCAGCGGTCTTGGCGCCGAAGACAAGCTGAGCGTTGAGAGTCCAGGTGGAGGGAATCTTCCAGGTCTCAGCAACCTTCTCGTCGATCAGGGGGTTGTAGTGCTGGAGGTTGGCACCAAGACCCTCAGCCTCGAGAGCGGTCCAGAGGAGGTACTGCTGGATGCCAGCGGACTGAACGGCCCAGGGAGGGAAGCGGTCAGCGTAGATGGCGAACTTGGTCTGCATGGCCTCGACAGCGGCGTTGTCGACATAGAAGAGGACAGTTCCGGCGGCGGCCTTGAAGCCTGAGATGCGCTGAGAGGTGCCCTCCCATGTCTCGGCGGGGACGATGGCCTTGAGGGTGTCGGCAGTGATGTCCCAGAGCTTGTCGTGCTCAGCGCCGTAGAGGACGACGACACGGTTGGACTGGGAGTTGAAGGATGAGGGGGTCTCGAGAGTGGTTTGGTTGACGATCTCGGTGATGCGCTGGGTGGAGATGGGGAGGTTCTTGGAGAGAGTGTAGATGGAGCGGCGGTTCTTGGCCAGCTCGATGAGAGCGTTGGCGGAGAGTTTAGCGGCCATTGTGAATAGTTTGTAGGTGCTTGTAGGTGTAGGTGTAGGTGGTATGTAAGTGGTGTGAGCTGAGAGACTGATGATGAACTGGATGGACAGACAAGACGGGGAACCATATAGAATATATATAACAAAACCCTCAATCAGTTGCCGACCATTGTATCAAAGTAACGGCCCCGCCATATCGATCCCTCCTCCCCATTGTCCCATTCGTAAAGAGCAGAAACACATCAGACCCTGCCAACTTTTCGCAATCGCCAAGCTCCACTGACTAATGCGACTAATGCAGCGCCGGGATGGCATCAGTGAAGGGTTCTGTGCCTGTCTACCTGTAACCTAGGTAGGTAATCAGTTTGTCAGCCACCGGCTAATAATTTCTGCTCGCGCGCGCTAGACTTGGGATATCCTTCCGAACGATTCCATCCGGATATACATATAGTAAATGAGGTTAGCGTCAGTCGCGAGTTACCCTGAAGCAATGAAGTCACGATTGAATTGGGCTTCGTTTCTTGGATGATGATTGGAAATAATCATTCAGCCAATTACCATAATGGTATCAGTGCGAGCAGTAGTGTCTTCCGGCTTCTCCTGTATTTGAAGTGATAGGTACCTTAGTTGCTTTGAATTATCTACGAAGTACATACTCTCCAATGTCAAGTCGGGCAGCTACCCAACTCAGTAGTGGAGCGACCAATAACATGGAGAATCTCGGATATATCCATCGGAACAAGACTTTACAATTCCGCTGACAAACGTAACCAGCCATCCAGATGCACTGGGCAACCCTGGCAGCTTGATAATTCCATGTAAGCAAAGCACCAGCTAGGTACCAAGTTAGATACTGGGTACTAATTCAGCTGCGTATCCTCTGAAACGTTCCCTCCACTCGTAAAAGTTAAAACATACCTCGAGCGAGTCAGTCACTGACTGATACATACTGTTCCAAAATTGTCTCATCTGATTAATCGCGAGTCTCGAGTACAGTCGGAGACTTCCTAACTCTTGACCGCCTGTGATTTGCAATACGCGCGCGCGCGAGAGACCGATAATGCACACGGGCGCATGGCTCCATGATACGAAGATCCGCTGACATAACCATAATTGTTTTTTTTTCACGCAGACGAACCCATGCATTGGAGCTTAGATGCCGAACACATCTGCCCTATCATATCTCACCAGATGCCAAAAGGGGAAATCTGACAACGGGAGGCTCACGTTTGACAGGTGTTCTGTTGGTGAGATTTTAATCACCTGCTTGCATGTGAGGAGGATCCTTGATTGGTGATAGGTACAAGGCACAAATAGCAACTAGGTACGGTAAAAAGCCTTGGGAAATCAGACGAGTAGAGTAAACCAAAGACTCGAGATAAGTTAACTGCACAGTTACAGCATCTCTTGAACTCCAGTAGAATAAGTTTCTCAATATTTGTAAATTCATTTCTCGGCGAGGATAGAGCAAGCTCTTTGTCAATCCTATCCCGTCCAGACCGCTGCCGAGGGTATTTTTGTAGGAAAAATAGTAGCACTATGCGAACTGCCACCTTATACTTTAAACTCCCATAACGCCGTTACCATGCCCCGCCCAATGCTGCTCTTGTCTCGAATCAGATAATGCCATATGCTGTCCTTCTTTCATGCGACCCATCCAGCTTGCGCCGGTTTGCAACTTTTCCTATCTTGTTACAATGATCCCAATAATTCCTCTTCAGTATAAAACAAACGTCATCCAAAACTTCCCAATCAACTCGCTAGAATAAAGTCGCAGACTCGAACATCTACCATGTCTCGGAGATGTACTTGCCCTCTTCCTTCTTGAGCTTCCAGAAGTTGCGGGCCTCTTCGCGCTCAAGGTTGCCCTTCTCCATGGCCACATCGCAAAGAGCCTCTTCGACTCCTTCGCCCATGCCTTTGCTGCTTCCGCACACAAAGATTCGGCCATCCAGAGAGTTTATGATGTACCAGACCAGATCAGACTGGTTCATAACCTCTTCCTGAACATACTTGCCGGTACCCACTCGACTCTGGACAACACGCTTCACTTCTTCCTCATGAACACCCCACTCACCACTGTAGATCTCATCTACAAGCGAGTCCCGGATACCTTGTAGGACCCAGACCTTATTGGCACAGTTGGCCTGCTTGAGGCGGCGCTGGACGAAGCCACGGAAAGGGGCAATACCAACACCAGCACCAATCAGGAGCATGGGACCATCCGAGTTGAATTGCTTAGCCAGAGGGTTGGCCATCAGGCCCTTGAACATTGGAATGAAGATCTGAGGGGCACGTTCGCCAGCAGCTTGAGCTCTCATGAACTTGTGGGCCTGTCGCTCAAAGAATCCAGAGCCGACGCCAGCACGGCAGCCACGTCGCCAATCCATAGAGTCGTGGACTGTGACGGCAATCTCAATTAAGCGGCGTTGAGCATGTTCTCGGAGAGTGTATGATTCCGTTGGATCGTTGGAGAGAGAGTAGAATCGTGGCATGAGCTGAGCTTGGACGGACAGGAGCTGATCCATAGGAGGATGTGAGCTGGGGAATGCGTTGAGGATCTGTGAGAGAGTGACGTGAGGGCCACCACGGAAGTCGGAGAAAATGCTAGCACCCTCGTTGGAGCAGAGATACATGAGAATCTTCTTCTCGTTAGGGGCAGTGGCATGCTCCGCAATGACACGGAGGAGCTCCTTAGTTGGGGCATAAGATTGAATGTCGGTAGTCCAAGTGAGGAGCTCGCGACGTGTGGTGACGAGCTCACGAGGCTTGTCATCACCCCACACGGTGGGCCAGCGGCCCTTGGTGGTCTTCATGAGGACAGGCTTATCACGCTGGAAGCGTGGGATCATGAGGGCATCCAGAATCTCATCGACCGAAATCTCATCGTTGGGAGCCATGACACCAATGGCACCACCAACCTTGAAGTCGAAAACCTCCTCAGGAGGGTAGTCGGTAATGTCAAGATCAAAGTGGAAGGTTCTCTTCTCGGCGCCAGGCTTGGTGAGCTCACGGGTATTGTGGATCCTCGCCGGATAGACATTGTGGGGAGGATGAGGTTGAACAAAGCGAGGGGGTTGAATCGAGGTGTCAACACCCTCATATCCAGGTCCAGGAACGAGGTAGTTGCTCTTGGAAGTAGTAGCTGTGGGCGACGACTCAGAGTCGGAGCCGAGAGAGATGGCCGAGTCGGATGGCGAAGAAGTTGGCCGAGGAATTGAGGTGAAAGACACAGTTTGCTCGGGCATATCGATGATGCCAGTCAAGTTGGCAGGAATATTTTCAAGTCTTAAACCGAGAGACTTGAAAGCATCGTTATCAGGTAGAGTAACTTGCTCATACTCGACATTACTTCGGTCACCCATGCAGCAAGCACCACCACAGCAACGATCCATATACTCAGCTGGTGTCTCACCAGTGATTCGCTGAATGTCTCTGGCATTCTGGGCAATCAGACGTGTAGATGCGCGACGACGGCGCTCGAGAGGGATGACGGGCTCATCTTCTTGAGAGTCTGAGTCATCTGAGTAAGTCAATGAGGGCGCAATTGAAGGGGCACCCTCAGCCATGATCAGTTCGGTATGAGGTGGAGCGGCGGGGTTGACGATGCCGTCAATTCGAATAGCAGGAGCAGTCATGATGGGCCAAAATTGTGTTTGAGCCACCCGCTGAAAGTTGAGTAGAGTCGGGTGTAGGTGTTGTTGAATTGCTCTTCGCAGCAAGTAAATCGTGACGGTTTGTGCGGTGCCTTGGATGGTATGATATAATTCGAAAGCGACGTCAGGACGCAAAGAGCATGACGGTCCAGCAACAGGGATGCGGGTGTGTGCTGTCTGTCGACTAGAGGCGAATAAGGTATAGATTGTAGGATTAGTAGACTTCGAGTTGCAGCAGAATCGATTGATAAGATACTTCTGGATTGAAGAAGCTTTTCTGGTGTGGTGAAAGGAAGAAGCTGAGGAAAGCTGGAGGGGGGCAAAGACTCAAATAGTAGGTAGTGGCCGACAGCGGGAGGTTTTAAAAAATCCAGGGAACCTAAGCCTGGCCTGCACCGAACTGAACTGAACTGAACACAGCGCGCCCCCCGATGCGGGTTGGGGATATCCACCATGGGGCTATCAGACCGGGCGGGCAAAGGGGGGTGTGGCCCTAGGCTACTGCGCTGTAGCCAGGGCAGTCCCGAACGTCCACTATCGCTACCTATTGGGGCCTTCTGCCATCCATATCCATTTGGTACCTACTGTAATCCATATGGATGCAATTGATGAGCAATGCATAATAAAATATTCACTAAATCTTCACCGAAATCTCTCGAATTATATCAAATCTGCATTGTGTTTTTCAGGTACACGCAATAATTGGATCCCTTGTAACCCAATCACCTGGCAGTCGGGTCACCAGCGACAGGCATCTTATTCTCTTCCCCAGCCCATCGTAAAACCCGAATTCGAACGATCCCGGTCTAGGCCCCTAGCAACTCTCCTTACGACAACAGGCCACAGGATAGATTGGATGAATGCATAGTCATTGCTTTGAGATGATGATGATGGAGAAAAAGGGGCCTCGGGGGTTGTCTATTGTTCTGGCCAATGCTCAGGAGCTCCGAAACAGGACCATTCCCTTGTCGCGATTTCGTTATCAATCAATGCTTAATCAATCAGTCAGTGCGTGTTTGTCTCGCCATAGCTAATCGAATCCATGCACGTGGGCTCAGCATCTCCAAATATTGTTTCTCCTGTCACTAAAACATAAAGTACCCACGGGAATCCTTTCTCCGGATCAAAACAATTGTCCTCTCGATTATGCATTGTTTGTTATCTCATATCGATAATCGGCGAAAGGGTTCCCTCTGCTTCTTTTCCATGACGGGCTATGATCTAATGCTTGCCGATCCAGTGACCGGTTTGTGCAACGCTGCCCGGCTTGCACAAGTATTTTCGCTGATTGGTTCGTTTGACTGGGAGCCACCTTTATCAATCAGCCACTTGATTGTCGATTCTTTGTCTTGACGCATCAATGCACTTGTAGCGAATGGCAGTATTTTGTGCATATTCTTGGCATTCCCTAGTTCTTACGTTATGCTCTAATCTCAAGATCTCATCGAACAGCATCAATTGTTTTGCTGTTCTTAACATTCATGAAGTATTAAGGAAAATGGTGAAGGACGACCAATTACTACCGCAGATCTGATAACTTGGTCATTGAGCCAATCACAGACGTAACTAACCAGAAAGCTAGAAAATCTAGAAAAATTCAAACTTCGGTTTAGGGTAAGATGACTTGCATAGAGCAACATTGATGAATCGGCTTGGCCGACACCACAACTCGCTACACACAGCTCTCACAGTGAGAGATCAACTTCCCCTCAATCTTTGGTTTACTGTTGGACATTGACGGGCTACACGCACGCCTCATGATCAGATTATACAGACTCACAGAGAGCCGGAAATTACAGTTCAGGAACCTGAACGGCGCATCCATGTAGGCAATTAGATCATACGAGCTACTCAACAAGCGGATCTTTTCGGTTCATCAGTCAACAACGGCTCAATACTCAGCGGCCAGGATTTCACTATCCATGAGGCTCTGTCTGATCAAGGACCGGGACCTGTAGCCGACCACGCACGGTAGGCGTCAACGTAACGGAATCAATAAGTTCAACGGCTCCAGCTTTCGGGTCAGGCCACCAGAAGAGAGAGATGCCGTCTATTCCCGCAATTGTGGCCTGTCAATTCCGTCTATGTCCCCCAACAACCGAATATAATATACAGCAGACAGGTACGATTACGACGATTTATTGACCGAGGATTACCTCAATGGACAAACTGAAGAAAAAGAAACACAAAATCAGGTCATTGTTCACTTCTCTTCTTCCTCTCACCCATCAGTATCCGGTCCACAGCCGAATGTTTGAAAGCCATTTGGCGGAACTCGTCCTCGTCCGACGGCCGAACCGAGCGTTTCCGTGGGGCGTCCCGAGGAAAAGGAAAGGTTGGGCTGCCTTCTTTTGCTTCGTCTTGGATAACGGCGGCGCCCGCAGACGCTATCTCTTTCTCCGTCATTATCGCCCAGCCCGTTGATCACGAATAGTTAGTAAATATTCGTGCCTTGAAGAAGGGTGTTTGTCAAGCAAGTTCCCTTCGTTCCCCCTCGTTTCCCCCCGCAATATTATTGATTTGTTCAGTTTCCAACTTCCCCCCCATCTTGGATTCCGAAATCTGAGCCGATGTGTAGATGCAGCTGTTCCAGGATGGGTAAAGGGTATAGTAATTGATGAGCTGTGACTGCCTCAGCCTCCCCGCAATCGTACAGATTTCTGCAGTAAATCATTCCTCTTCCCCGGCTCATTCTATTGGGAGTCCTAAGCAATGTCAGTACGTTCTTAGTGAGAAGGGGTGCGCCTTGGAAGGGAGTCACATGCCTCATTTACCCCATTCTCCAACTCAATTGATTGACACGCCAACACCAGCCAACATTTAGTGACCCGTGACTTTCCTCGGCTTCTCGTGCCTCGAGCTCAGACTGAGTACTTCGTACTACGTAAAATCAGTCAAATTAATTCTTGACACAAAAACTTGCCTTTTGTGGCCTTCCATTGCCAGGACATCCCGGTTCCGGACACTCTTTCCTCATTTTCCCATTCTTCCAAGTGGCTTGCCTTGACTTGACCAATCGGATCGTCCCAATGGGCCATGGCTCTCAGCCTTGACCATGCTAAAAAGTTATCAGATTGATTGGGGGGTTATCAATCCCATCTAATCTCTTTAGATGATGAGACGCGACATGCTAATTACGAATACTGTGTGTACACGAATAAGCTCACCGATCTCGGAACCCTTCGAACAGAATACGTAGAACAGACCAGGACAGGACACATTGGCCAATTTCTCAATTATATGATATACACTCTTACTGATAATGCCCAACGTACCCACCGCCTATTGTTGTTGGGTTGCTTCGCTGGCTCTTTGACGCATCCATCTCATGCTGCATATCAAAACCTTGTGGTACTCACATGTGCCGCATACAGAGGACACAGTCAGACAACCATAGTCCCTGCTGAGTGAGCTGGTCTGTGCCAGCATTGACCTCCCTTTGATTCCATACTCTCAGCCATGGCAGCACCTTCAGGCAGGGATAGATTCCCTTTCACCGACAAACCTGGCATCACAATGTTCTACGGACAAGAACTTGTTCAAGCAGGGATGGAAACGAAATTGCCTTTGCTAAACTTTGTTAATGTTGGGACTTGTTCCACTGTGGGAAACAAGACGCCATCATCAGCCCTGACCCAGCTCGATGGGTCAGAGTCGGACAGCAAGCCACGATCTGATAAGATGGAAAAGAATTGGAATTTTACCTCGTGTGGGGAGACTACCAAGTACCGTCCCCGTCACTAGACAGGGGTTTCTCTTGTCACATTCGATCGCTTCAATGATCCCCGCTATCTTCCTCACTCCTTTTTCAACGTACTCAGCTAGCTCAGCACGAGTGATATACTTTCCTGCAGGACGAATGCCATGTCATGCTTGCTAGAATTCTCGTCAAAAGTCTACCGGATCTAAACAAACCGACCCGACTCGCTGTTCCCTGACTTCTTCTGATACCGAGGCCAATACGTACTCCTTTACCAAACCTGGAAGTCCATCTGGTGAGCCCGAGCCTGCCCGTCATCGCTCTGTTGTCGTTCCAGCTTCTGCCGCTGCTGTTGCCGTTTCGCTGCCGAAACCTTGGTTGCCGTGGTTTGCTGTTCCTCGTACTCGTTGGCATCCATGTACGCCAGCTTGATTCGAATTCTCCCGACCGCTGCACCGTTGAGACTCAAATTTTGCCATGTTCCAAGCTCTGGGAGCTGGCCCCTTAATACAAGCTCACAGAGATCAACATGTAGCTCGCCAATGAGCTCAAGCATCTGCGCTCCCCACACAGAAACCCTCAAATGGTAGTACATTGGCGAGTCATGTGCTTCAAACCGAAAGTCCTCGTTCCTAGACCAATCTCAGCGATTATTTCCCTCTTGAATCAAAATAGATGTATGGGTCGTGGTGTAGATTTCTAACGTGCGCCAGCAGAAATGACAAAACATAGCTGGGGAGTCACAGCCACCGAATCTGGTCGATTTAACATCTGACTTACCATATTGGTTTTGGTGTTGTTCTCTTGGTGGACTGGCTTTGTTGAACATCATATCCATACCAGAGAACACAAGTGTGGCCGATTTTGTCGTTATCCAGCTCTGCTTCGCCAACTGACACGACCAGGCGTTTTGATCTGCGACTTTTCAAACTAGACCCCTGTTTGGGCTTGAAATGTGCGTTGATTGGTGTAGAAGTTGGCCTCTCTGGTCCCAGAAGCTCTGTTGATGACAACTTGTTTCTTCTCTTGCTCGCTAGTGCTTGGCTAGCTAGGGAGCCCATTGTCCCATCCATGGGTAGTCGATTATGCCTCAATGCCACACCTAAGCTTGCTGGCCTTGAGAGACAGGAGTCGTATCCAGAATCCAAGCTACTGAGGCCTGATACTGACCTTAGCGGAGAAACGCAATCAAAGGAGTCGCCAGTTTTGTCACCCGTCACTTGTCTGGCAATGGGGATTGGTGTAGCCGCTCCATCCTTTGGCATGTCTATCGACAAGAGGTTACGGGACTTGACGTAGCCCACAAACTGAGTCGCCGGATGTTCTGGTAGTAAATCCCATAGAACGACTGGCACAGAAAGTAGGAGCAGGGTTGAATAACTGCTGTAGACAGACTCTACACTTACATGAGTTGCCAAGAGTGGAAACTGCTTGAGCCATCGAGCGCAACTCGCTGCATCATAGACTTGTTCTTCTTCCAGTGCAATGGTAAGAAGAACATGCGGGGCCGCTCGCTGTCCTTTTGCACCAACAGCCAACAAGGCCTGAATGCGGTCCTCAGACGAGATATAAGTATCTGACTGCACTCTCTCCGAGAGACTCCTGAGATCTGACTCAGGTATTGCCCGAGATGACGACACCGAGCTAGACTCTTCTTCAAACATCCTGCCCAAGGTGATGGAAGCAGCATGTGGATCAGACGTTGAGAGGATATAAGCAGGCGTCTTCCTTGACTCGATCAACCTTCCTTGCGAAGACCGATCAGGCTGAGCGTGTTTGAGCCGGGTCAATATCTCGCTATGCAGCATCGCGGCCGAGAAAGGGAGTTGTGAGGCCCACTCCTTCAAGACCTCGATTAGTGTATGGGTAAAGGACTGCGCGCCTGGACGAGGTGTCCACGTCTCGAATCCGCAGGCAGCGATGGTCTCTTTGATGTTTGTCGGTCTTTCAGTCAGAGGAGCGGCACTTGCACCGGCACAGCAGTCGAGCAGAAGAAGGACATCGCATTTGACCATCTCAAAGAGAGTCTGGATAGCAGACCACTCCACAGTCGCATAGCTTTTGTCACCCTTACTATTGAGACACCGAGTCAGCTTGAGTCAGACAGGGAGAACACTATTCGTACCAAGACCAGGTTGACTGCCTGGCTTTGTTGATGATCCCATGCCCGCCGTAGTAGACGATGAGAAGGGTATCTTCATTCTCATGTTCTTCCACAAAGCCCAGTACTTTGTGATTGAGCTTGCGATGAGAATTTTGGGTTGGGATGAGAAACTTGTCTGTTGTGAAGCCGTATAAATGGTGCAAGACTCTTTGTAGCTCGTTGAGTTCCCAATCAACTTCGAGTTCGTCTTCTTCCCATCTTATGAGGAGTACTTGAACCTCGGTGTAACGAGAATATGCAGAGTTGGGAAACGCTCGCTTGGCGGCCTAAAGACTGTCAATAATCCTGAGGGTACGTAGTGCAGAATCACAGATGGGAGTACCGATTGAAGATCGTCCACAAATTGCTGGAAGTTGTTCATGTGATGCTGAGACTTTGTTGTATCATGAGTAGAAAGAGGTGGCAAGCAGCCATTTGAAGCGAGAGATATGGATGTATGTGACGATGTATCAGAAGCCTGCTTTTTGAAGTCAGAGACAGCCTTGGGTGTATCACAGGGGTAACACTCACTACAAATGGACTTGATGAGCTACCACTTGTCGAGCTCTGGAAGCCATCGAACTTGGCCCCGAGTCCTTGAAAGTCTGCCATTTTGAAGTGCACGGAATAGGGGCATGCCAGGGACCATTGAGCTTGAGATATCTTGATGTATTATAATGTCGGCTGAGGGCACGCGAGATCGATGTCTGATATGTATATCGAGAGAGCTTGGCAAGTACACGAACAACCATCACCCCATATATCACAAACCCCTCAAAGACAGTGAAAAATTTTCCCATTCTGCAGCTGGCTCCCTCGTTCTGACGTCGATCATGTTCGCATATGGGCTGGATAGCGCCCGGTTAGCTTTACATTATCAACGTGGCTGCGGGTGCCTCGTTCGAAATGAGTTGATTGCTGGCAAGGCAGACGCATACGATAGATAAACCCGGATCAACCAAAGAGGAGACGGAAAATACCTCCAGGGCCAGGGTTCCCGAAGAATGATGTGAAAACCTTTCAACGACGGGCGTCTGGGGTAGGCATTGCTTGTCATGATTGGTTCTCGAGCACTGCCTGCTTCTGAAGTGCATATAGAAACAGGAACAGTGTGGGGGGACGGCACGGAAGAGGAGGAGCGGAGCGGATCGCAAAGACATATAGTGAACGGGCGAACTATCCATTATCAAATAGATACGGCTTGTGTAACCATGTATCCCGCTCGATATGGTGAAGGGACCTTGCGCAGCAGGAATCGAGGTGCCAGTCGTGCAACTGGATCTGATCTATCGCTTGAAAGATGCTGACATGGCCTCGACAAGGCTGACTCTGACTGACTGGCGGCATGAGTGAAAATTTTCCAATTGCAAAACAATGGACGACGCAGATCTGAGCCCGCGGGTTGTTAAGCTGAATGAGCAAAGGAGACCAGCAAGGTTTGTTCCGTAGGAGTATGAAGTCGTGCTTCAAAGTCTAGATTGAAGCTCGCTCGTGGTTCCATTGTAAGAGCGGCAATGTCCGGCAAATGAGACAAACTTTTGCCCATCACATTGACATTGCGAAAAAGGCCTGGGATAAGTAAGACCTTATAAATATCCGAGGCTTCATGGGCGGGCAAGGTTTTGTTGGCCAACTTGAGGATCAAATGTGTTCAGAGTGAGCGTTGAAGGTGGGCATGAAGCAAGTTAACATACCTAACTAAATCAAGGAGAAAGCCAAACAATTAGTTAATGATACCGTATCATCGGACACGTTTGAGAAATAATTTTCGGATTTGAATGAGACACTGAAAGAAGCAGTATCTGATGCGTGGAGCTGATGAATGGCTAATGGCTAGTGCTGATGGCCCTATCAAACATGACGGTAACAGATATGTAACGTATGTTACCCCAAAGCTGCCTCGTCTGTGTATCGAGCTGAAGCGAGACGAAGCGAAGCGAATTTGAAGGGCATCTACCTATTCTCTCTCATGCTAGACTTGGGTTTGCGCCGACGTCAGATCCAGATCCAGAACCGAAATCTCAGGCCGTAAATTCTTTATTTTGTATGTATCACCAGGGATAGCGACCGAGTGAAGATACAGATGGTCTCAGATGGAAATCGACAACTGCCGTTGGCTGTAGGGCAGATCGAAATATCCCAGAAGCGCAAGGACCCGACGGAACTTGGAGCTTCCGCTGCTGGTCAGCGACGCTAGCGAGTGGAAGTCCCGACATCCGAGAACTTAGGGCCATTCCCATCGTACCTAGTCACGACTACGACCATCACACGCAGCACGGCCATGTAATGACCATCACTGAAGCTGTGTGATGAGCTGTGCTGTACTGTACTGTACTGTACTGTACTGTACTGCAAGTGAAGCACCTCATCTAAGATGGTGATAACATCAATGAGAATAAATGAGAGACAAGAGACAAGAGATTGACCACCTCCATAGATAGAGTACGTACGGACCGAGTCAAGATCTTCAACTCACTCGCCCATCTCATTCCATTCATCAACAACGATGATCGGTAAAGACGGACGGCCAAATTCCATCCACATGAGCGGAGTCTCCAAATTTATTAGAGACAATTCTGTATAGTACAAGACCACAGACTAATCACGCTACTGATAGTCTGATACCCAACGTCAGGCTAACACCCGGAAATGCCACATCCCGAGAGCGGCTCTTTGAACAAGTCTGTCTCAGAGTCACACAGACCAACGATGTTCAGACCTTCTCTCAGAGACGGCACAGAAATGCAATCGTCCACTCAAGAGATCAACAACATTGAGCCTGTTGTCAAAAGGAATGGCGTCCCGTACGGCTTCCGTCTTGGCTCTGCCTCTGTACCACCACCATCGCCATCTCTCTCTCTCTCTATATCACACATATTATCTGCATAAGCAACGGCTGCTGTAAAGAACTCCGTCTGTGATTCGCTTCGGGTCTTTTGTGTCTCGCATGTTTAGCACGACTCTCGCCGAATCTGTCCATCACCGATCGAGTTTCCAGTGTCGTTTCCTTTCATGGAGGGGACACTCTTCTGATACACTACTGATACCACTCACTTATAACTCAACACACCCTCGGTATAGACTAGCCTTCCATCTTGAAACCGCATTCAAGGAGGAATCCATTTTGATATCTATCTATTTACCAAAGAGCCTCTTTCATTCTTATCTTTATTTCCCTTCTTGAACCCTCTTACACCCACCCTCACACTCAGTATGGAGAACGTATCAAGTCTTGCTGCCTCACCTATTGGTGTCGATTATCAGCTCCCCCAGTTCGTCAGTGAGGGTCATTGCACTGGATACTACATCACCATCGCCATCTTCCTTATTGCAGTCTGGTTCTTTTTCCCCAAGAAGCAGACATCCCATCTCGATATACCCTTCTACAAGGCCTCAAAGACCAAATGGATATTCGATGCCGAAACATTAATCAAAGACAGCTACACAAAGGTCGGTGGATTCGATATCACTTACTCCATATATACTGATGCTGTACTAGTTTCGGGATCGGGTTTATCAGATCAAGGCTACCGAGGGAGTTCAAGTCATAGTACCCGCCCGTCTCGTTGGTGAACTTAAAGGACTTCCAGAAGATATCCTCAGTGCAACAGAAGCCGTGTCAGATGTAAGGCCACTTCTTCAAGTCCGCCTCTAACTTGAAATACTAACAATGATTAGGCTCTCCAAAGCAAGTACACAAAATTCTCTCCAGGCCACAACGGTGAACTACTGGCGCTGTTAGTCAGAACAAAACTTACACAGAACCTCGCTCTAGTGGTACCCATTCTGAAAAAGGAACTGGAGCATCTTTTAGCCACCGAGTTCCCGGCCTGTGAAGACTGGACACCGGTGAAATGGCAACCGTTCAGCCTTCGTGCTGTAGCCCGTCTGAGTGGTAGAGCCTTTGTTGGACCATCCATCAACCGAGACGAGAAGTGGATGGACACTTCGATCAACTTTGCCGTTCACGTCTTTACAGCATGCGTCAAGCTCCAATTCATCCCTGAGTGGGCTCGGCCTGTAGGCCAGCATCTTGTCTCAGAGCTTCGCCAGATCCGCAAGGACATCAAGATTGCCAAGGAAATGCTAAAGCCAATCCTCGAAGAGCGACTCCATGATATGGAGTTTTCCAACGGTGGAGATGCACCAGACGACATGATCCAATGGCTTATTGAAGCACTGCCAGAGGAGGAAAAGGCCGACCTCACAACCCAGGCAGAACTCCAGCTGATTATTGCAGCGGCTTCAATCCACACAACCAACAACCTGCTCTGCGAATGCCTTTGCGACCTAGCAGCACACCCAGAAGTACAAGAAGAGCTTCGAGAAGAGGCGTATCGCATTCTGGAAGTGGACAATGGATGGGAGAATAAGGAGAGCATGGCCAAGCTGAAGAAGCTGGATAGTTTCATGAGAGAGGTCCAGCGTCTCAGCGGAAACATCAGTGAGCACCAACTCTTAAGACCCTTCGACATCTCGACGAAAGCTAACCATGATATAGCATCATTCATCCGCAAGGTCATGAAGCCCATTTCCCTTTCTGATGGCACCGAACTGCCAGTAGGCACCAAAGTCCTCGCGCCTCAAGCCGGCATCGCTCTCGACGAGCGCTATTTCCCCGACCCCGAACGCTTCGATGCCTTCCGCTTCTACAAGCTTCGACAAGAATCTGCAGAAGCCAGCAACCGATGGCAATTCACTTCCCTCAACGATACATACATCAATTTCGGCGCAGGCAAACATGCGTGCCCGGGCCGTTTCTTTGCCAGTAATGAGATCAAACTTGTGCTGGCACATTTACTCCTTAACTATGACATCCGCCTGAAAGCAGGCGAAGATAGACCAAAGGCCATGGCGGTGGTCATGGCTAAGGCTCCCTCTCCAGATACCGAACTGGAGTTTCGACGAAGATCGTGGGCAGCTTGAAGGAAGGGAGTATAATCTGATCATGAACCATTTGATACCCAGTACATTTAGCTTAGCTTGTACATAGAACATAGACGTGGCATCGTAGATGCGTAGTAGGAAAGACTCGCATAAGATTGACTAGCCTCGAGAACAAAATACTAGTTCAAAAAGTCCTGAGACTTATGTGTAAAGCTAAGCGTGAGCGATGATCGGGGCATAGACAACTGGAGGTAACGAATTGCATTGCTCGAACTGTTCTAATCTAACAAAGACACAACAGTGGGACTCCGGGCGTGGCTATCGTATTGGGGGTATCATCAAGTCGTAGGTCAGGCAGACGAGAGCCACTGGCCTGGCCTTATAGCATCGTACAATCCTCTCTGATCCCGTGCCATCTCTCTCCCAACGGCCTAACCAACGGCGCGCCCCAGGGCAAAGGTGCAGTTGTAACTGAAAAGTAGATCCGTAGTCGTTTGAAGAAGAAAACAAAATAAGTAATTGATATCCTTGTTCCTTTTCAGATTCTTTTTTTGGGATGCGCAACACCAAAAAAGCTTTAAGATTCGGACAAACATTGATATTTACAGATCCAACCCACCCGGAACGCCCCTCGCCGTTGTTGAAGAAAATGCCGTCAACCATTTTTTCCCTGATGCAACAAGCTGAAGACAAAAAGTCTACCGGGAACCGTGAGATACCTGGGAAATCGCATGACACAAAGCAGACCATCTCTTCCAATCTTCATTTGAAGCGAATTACACAGAAGCTCGACCTAGTACGTCTAGGACTTGTAGCGCTGGTACTCGCCGGCAACCAAACAATGGTCACGCTCGAAGGGTTCTGTAATATGTTAGTCAGGTGGACCAAAAGTCATTGGTTGTTGGATGTAAAACATACCCAGGGTAAGCTGGAACTTGGGCTTGATGGACTCAGCTCGCATCTTCTGGACCTCGTTGGCGAAGACCTCAGCAGCGGGGGCAGTGCTGTCGATACAGTTGGCCTTGATGGAGATGAGAACACCACCGCCAACCTTGAGGAACCAGTTGGCGTTCATGGCGACAATACGGGCCTGATCGGGCTGGGCGACATCGGCAAAGATGACATCGACCATGGGGACGATCATGCGGTAACGAGCAGGCTGACGGGCGTCCTCAACGATGGGAACAACGTTGGGTCGCTTGGAGGCCATGGTGATGAGATCACGGCCGGATCGGGAAGAGAACTCGACGGCGTAGACGTAGCCAGTAGGACCGACAATGTCAGCGACGTGAGAGACGGAGGTACCGGAGGCACCACCAAGGTAGAGGACGCGAGAGCCAGGCTTGATGTAGATCTCATCAGCACCACCGGCGATGGCAGCGCAAAGCTTGCTTCGGAAGGGATTCCACATGCGGTACTCGATCTTGGTGGTGGTAGTGGTGCCATCGTCGTTCTGGACAGACTCGTCGACAGAGATGCGCTTCTCGCCGTAGACAGACTCGCCAGGTGTTGTGTTGCGTGTAGCAAGACCATCTTCCTTACCACCACGGACGACGAAGACGCCGGGGTGACGGTGAGGCTCCTGTGAAGAAAAAAGTTAGATCGCAAAACTTGGCGAAAAAAGTTAGACTTTGAGGATCAACATACAACAATGACCTTGGCACCACCTCGCTGACCAGCACCAGCACCGCCGCGACCACCGCGAGGACCACCTTTTCATTTTGTTAGTATCGCAATCATTATGCTGTTGAGGAGGACTAATGCTTACCTCGGCCACCACCGCGAGGACCGCCACGGGGAGCACCACGGCCACCACCTTTGCGAAACAGTCAGTCTTGAAGTTCAACAACACCGCGACAGAAACGCCGCGAGAGCGCTATTCATACCTCGTCCACCGCGCGCACCACCACGGCCACCGAAGCCGCCGCGATCACCGCCGAAACCACCGCGGCCCCCACGAGCGCCGCCACGACCACCACGGCCGCCTCCTCGAGGAGTGAAAGGAGCCATCTTAATGGGATGAAGAGGAATTGAATAAGTTTGGAAGAATTAGAGACGACTATATGTCGTTGTTGAGAAGGATTCCAAGCGAAGGGATATCGTCGAGAGAAGGCGGACGTGGATCAAAGTCCAAACTTGTCTTTTGAATAGCCTTGTCTGGGTACGCTGGGCGTTTTGAGAGACACTCGAGAAAGAATTTTTTGAAGCTCTATGAAGCTCAGGCCCACTTTGTCTGTCCAAGTTTCTCCGTCTCCGAGGAGGGTCCGGGGATAGAGCGGAGACTGATGATGCATTTGTATGACAGAGTCACGTGGTGATAGCTGATAAGAGTCAGGTGACATGAATTCCATCAGGTGTGCAAAATGATATACGAAATCACAGCGCAATAAGTCGTAAAATATCTCAATACTACCTAAATACAATTCAAATCCCATCACAGTCTTCCACCCGCTGCTCTCCATTTTCTCGCATCTCTTTTGGCCGTTTGAGGCTGCTTTTCGGAAATCGCACTAACAGGGCAGGCAACCCTAAGGCTCTTTCCCAAAGGAGTGGGGAAAGCGAGTTTGTGGTCCCTCCGATCTGTTAGGGCAAGAGCTCAGAATTTCTCAATTTCACGCCCGCCAACCCACGTCCGTCGTCGAAACCGTCACTCACCACCCAAGTCGCCGAGATGGTGAGTAACTGCGAGCCCCCGTCGACCGCCATCATGAGAAAGAGGAGGATATGCATGCCGTACGAATTGTCACGAACTTGCTCGTGCAATTTTTGACGAAACGTCCGTCTTGGCCCGGAACCGCTGTGTTTATTTATGATGGCTGTGACGGCAGGGATTTTGAAGATGTGCCATGGCTGACTCTGGACTTTTTCTACGCATATAGGTTCGATACGCTGCCACCGAGATCCAGTCCTCGAAGTCGGCCCGCGCCCGCGGTGCCTATCTCCGTGTGTCTTTCAAGAACACTCGCGAGACCGCCCAGGCCATCAACGGCTGGAAGCTTCAGCGCGCTGTTACCTTCCTCGAGAACGTCAAGGAGCACAAGGAGGCCGTCCCCATGCGACGATATGCCGGCAGCACTGGCCGCACCGCTCAAGGTACGACGAGGCCAATTCTTCCCCCGTTAGCGATGGACTTGGGAGAAATTCGGAGATCGCCAATGGCTGGGATATATGCGTCAGAGGAACAAAATGCTGATGGACTTAATCAATAGGCAAGCAGTTCGGTGTCTCCAAGGCTCGATGGCCCGTCAAGTCCGCCGAGTTCCTCCTCGGTCTCCTCAAGAACGCTGAGGCCAACGCTGATGCCAAGGGTCTCGACACTGGTGCCCTGATTGTCAAGCACATCCAGGTCAACCAGGCCCCCAAGCAGCGACGAAGGACATACCGTGCCCACGGTCGTGTATGTTGTCCAACTCTCCCGCCTCGAGACTCATCTAACGTCATAAACAGATCAACCCCTACATGTCCAACCCCTGCCACATCGAGCTCATCCTGACCGAGGGTGAGGAGGTTGTCCAGAAGTCCGATGCTGTTGTCGAGCGCGAGCACCTCAACTCGCGCCAGCGCGGTGCCCGTCTCCGCAAGGCTATCACCGCCGCTTAAACAATCACCAACCTCTATCAAATAGACAAAATTTAAGCGCTGGTTGAAAACTGGGTTTACGTCGGGCATCTTCTGTGCTGTAACTGTGACTTTTGACAAGACTCTTGACCAAAGGGACACTATACCGAGATTACATTACAAAACTCGATCAATTGTTCTAGGCTTTTTGCGAGGGTGGTTCGTGGCTTTTCATCAACTGGTGTATGGCAGGCTACGGTGAGCATGGCATTAAAGGGAAATTCATGCAAAAGTTCGCAAGGTTTTCTTGACGAAATAAAATCATTCAAGTCCTCCTATGTCCGTTCCTGCATCTGAAGAAACAATGTAACATGATTGATTAGTAAAAGTCGGCACGCACGCTGTAGACTCACGATAGTTGGTCACAAGTGAGGCATTGCATCAGGTTGGATTTAGCAACAATGAAGATAAATCACATTTCTCCAAGGTGTTCAATATCATTAATTATACAATGCTTGCTAGCAGCTATGGATTGAGCAAACTTAACTGATTCCAACTAGCAACATAGCGAATGCGAAGTCCCCTGGCTCGATTTTCACTCAGCGATCATTACGACATTAGCCATCCCGTCCAATTCTGCGAGGCCCGACTGCCTTTTTCAATGCCAGTTTTTGAAAACAATTACCAAACGCCTCTGCCATCCTTTCTATTACATCAATGCTAAGCCAACCGTTCAGTTCTCACCATCTGTCCATGGTGAGTCGTCATATATTAGCAGCAGTGGGTACTATACGCCGTCCTGATCATCCAGCCCTTGCGGAAGCGTCTGACCATCATCTTGTTTACTGAGCGGTAAGCCAAATGGTCGTTGATCGACAGGATTACCCACAACGGGGGTAGGGACAGCGACATGTACGAAAATGGGGAATCAAGCATGGTCACCGTAAAGCCTGAACTAAAAGTCTAGGCTCACCATGGCCTCGCCATCTCGTGCCCCTGGAATACTGGCAGCATCAACTGTGCCCGAAAATCGTCCTTTTCCGGGTTGCTCAACACCATCAGCTCTGGCGTCGTAAATTGTACGCTCATCATATACATTGGCCCATCCGATGTCCATACCAAAAGCAGTTGTAAGCTGCAGTAGCTCCTGGTTCCTTAAGCAAGGAACGACCCGGCAGAGAAGCTTGTCCCGGCACTTCTGCATCAGAGGTGATAGATCCTGGATGTGCGGATTGCCGTTGCCCCCAAGGCCCTGAGCGCCATGCGGCAAGATACTCCGTGTATTTAAAGCCGGTGAGTCGACTGTAACATACCCACAGGACTTGAAGGAGAGGCACTTCAGAGTATACTTCTTCTCGTCTAAGCGTAGGCGCTGCGGCGCAGGGATGTGCTGCGTTAGGGGTTCTGCCTGGTCAGAGGCTGGTAGGCTCGATATGTTCAAATTCAGCTCGTCTCTGGCACTCAAGATGTCTCTGATCTTGATGCTTGGGGAGAAATGTTCTATGATGCCTGCCCAAGATAATACATCTGGTTGCTGTAAGGCATCCATAGCTGCAGGTGGAGGGGGCGGCGGAGGAGCCTGATTGTTGGGTGGTGGCGGTGGCATGAAAGCTGCTCCGAATACTCCTGCAATCTGCTGAGCCGTCGCGTTGAATGGGAATGGTGCAACAACTCCATTCGCTATATTGGTAGGCGGAGGTACCAGCACCCCAGGAGGTGCAGGGTGCATCCCAATCATGTTCAGCAGATGAGCATTATTTGCTGCGCCAGCTTGCTGGAGCGGAGCTTGGGGAGTGAGAGTCGGTGGACCGGAAAGTGATACAGATTCCAGATCGAGCTTCTCAAGTGTGGACAAGGCCATGTTGCGTATTGTTTGCAAAAGGACATGCGGCGAGGCCCAGCAGTTCTTGAGTGATAAATGTTTAATAAACGGTAATGACAAGAGATCGTCCGCATTAGTCTTGGGGCTATCAATGCGAGTCATGAGTTGAGGTTGTTCAAAGAACGGTGCTGGAAGAATGTGGTGATTCCGCTGATATGTCCCAGGAGCAAACTCTCCACCACAGATCCATTCAAAGTGAAGGCTTTCGATGTGTGGCTGAGCGCCAATGTAATTGTTGAGCAATTGATAAACCTTACCAACAGCCTCAACAGGAGAAACTGCGTCATCTTCTACACAGCCCGGTGCAGACTTGGAAACGCGTCGCCAGTCGGCAATAACACCTAGCGAAACATTGGTGAGAGACGATAGATTCTGCCACAGCTCATGCCGACAAAGGATATACACGTGGCTACTGGGAATCTTAGCAATCGTGATGGTGGTAAGATTTTTGAAGCAGCTGTCCCGGGCATTGTCGATAAGACCAATTACATAGGACTGGATCAAGGCGCGATGTGCCCACTCGAGCTCGAGGAGCATTTCTTTCTGTGCTCTTGTGAGACTAGCGGGAATCAGCGGGTGGTTGACCGCCTCTGAAGCGGCTGGTTCAAAGTCAGCACGATGTGTGTTTTGCGCCATTACTCGTCTAGCTTCCATCTCAGTGATTATGGTTGCTCTCTCATCAAAGTCAATCGCGTTGATGTTGGTGCCTTCAGTCTCTAACAGCATGAGTACAGCTTCGTTGATCTGGGAGCCTGAGTACCCAGCATCTGAGGCCATCTTTTGCAGAACTGTTCGCTTGAAACTAATGGGGTTCTCAAACACAGGCTTTCTGAAATCCTTGACCATCTCATTCAGGTCGGACATGGTGACGATTGGTTGCTTCCGAGCTTGTGACTCAGAACCCATGTGACGCCAATTCTGCGTTGCAAACACAGGATGGAGAGTGGTTGCACCTCGTGCGATGTGATCGGGCCCCGACAGAAATCCAAGGCCAGCATCGCAACAGAGCCCAAGATTTGTGACTTTAACCAAACACTTGAGCGCTTCCTTCATGGCCTCAGTTTCGTCAGCCGTTTGTTCGAGACCTTCAAGGTCAGTATATCGGTGGTAAGTGCCATGTGGCCAGCGGTATATGCCCCAGAAAGAGGGTACAGCTTCTTGAGAAGGCTTCACTGGAGGGTACGAGAGCGTGTCCTCGTCAAGCTCCAGAGACAGGGCAAAGCGCCGGATGTGTGGACCGAAAGACTGGAAGATGCGCATCCCATTTGAGAGAAGAGCGGAGGACGTGCGCTTAAAGACCCCGTTTTCATCACGATCCAACTTGCTGTAAAGCTCCGACTTGAAGGGCACGACAACATTTCGAAAGTACTGTGCAGAAGCCTTGTTCTCGAATTCTTTACAGACAAGTCGCAAACATCTGACCTCGAGGCGGGTGAGGTACGAAATGATGATTTCGAAAATCTCAACCGGAATTTCGTTCGTGGGCCATGTAACGGCGGACATCGCTTGGCCTCGTTCATGGGAATCTGACAGTTCAAGGAGGGTGGGCATTTCTTCGTCACAGGACGGAGGAGCAGTGCTTGGTCTTCTCTGGCTCGATGCTGGGTCGATGGCGTCAATCCAATTGGGATCCATAAGCGCGATGGGTAGACGGACTGCAAGTCTTGGGTTTCGTAGAGAGCGATGTCAGAATCGAGTGACTGCGAGAATCAACGGTTGAGGCGATTTACTTTCGGTCGGACGGAGGGCGAAGATGTCGTCAAGGCACTCTGATGGCGGGGCGTTGGAGCAGCAGGGACTGGAGAGAGAGAAGAGGACGAAGGGGTTTAGTATGAAGAAGAAAAATAATAGTAATAAGTCGATGTCGTGCAACAAGGATGAAGTCCCAGGATGAATGGTGAAGGTAAATAGCCGCCGGGGGTGTCTCTCTCTTGTCGTAATCAGTGTGAATAGGTGAATGGATAAATCCGTGATGTAGTGCTCGGTCGGCTGTAGTCAAGGTCAAGACTGCAGGTACATGAGCGGGTTGGATCGGATCGATGCAGCCAATGCCTGGTGGCAAACGTATGTGTCTGGGGGGAAAGTGAAATCGAGGGGACAGGGCCCTCGTCTCCCGGTAGTTGGTAGAATAGCTGTCGATCTATGCCGGGGTTAATTGTGCGATTGCGGCTCCGAGGGGAGAAAATTAATGAGTTAAAGATGGGGATGGCATGTTTATGTTTAGACCTTAAGGTAACAATCTAACCTTAGGATGTGGGGAGAGACATGGGCAGTCCAGGGTAGCGAGGGATCCACTTCTGGAGGGTACCTGAGTGCTCCCATCGGCCATGTTCCGTGCCACAAATACACCTTCACGATGGGTGCAAATTGGAAGTGAAGCCGCCTGTAAATCTTTGTACGGATGCTGTATAGGTAGCATTGAGTTATAGTGAGAGTCTCTGTTCAGGTTATATTAAGTTGCAGCCGTTAACACGCATGTTGCCTCTAGGACTGAGTTTCCTCGTGCCTAGAGTTTATAGCGACATTCGAACAGCGTAAAGTCTGTTCTTCTGAATTACAGGCAACCGTTGCTCGCTTAGGACGGAGAGGCGTAATTTTAACTCTCTTTGGAAGCTATGAGATGCTGCAAATCACCATCATTAGGTACCTATGAAAGGAAGCTACACTGATATCCGGTTTGCAGCTTCGATTCAACTTAAGTTCAGGGATTAGCCCTGTGGGCATCCCCATGGGGAGATCCATCGGGATACGGACGGTAGCCTGGAGCCCGGAGAATGCCGGAGATCATGAAGCTGTGTTACAACATCAGAGGGATCAAATGCGTATGCTTACGAAGTGCATCACGTCGTTACAATGATATGATTCTATACATATGATTCGAAGTCTTCCGCTCCGGTAAAACCCCCGACCGTACGAGTTCACTGAAAAGAATCGAAACTCAAGTCACAAGTTGAATTATTGACCTCCACATCGCCAACATCCGGGATATTACGGTACGTCCAAAGCAATACTATCTACATATATAAGAGAAGAATACCATCAAATTCAAAATAATACCAATCCATGAAAATCCATTTGCTCCCTTTCTTTCACTTTACGCATCATCTTCTTCAATATCACCAGCCCAGAACCAATATCTGATACAATGTTAGTCATCGTGCTCTATATCTACTCAATCTTGTAAAGAAGCACTCACAATGTGGCATATTGAACCTCGAATTCAGCATCCATACCCTGGCAAGTTGCAGGGGCGCTGCCGCCGGCTGTTGTAGTCCGGTAGACTTCCTTCATCTTGTGGGTAGCACCCTCAATGGTGGTGAGTCGGAGCCATGGCACAGCATTCTCACCAAGCTGTCCCTTGGCAGAGAGAGATGGAGCAGGAGCGCTGCTGTTCTTTGCACATGGGGCCTCGCCAATGTCTTGGTTGGGAGTGCGGAGGTCGAAGAAGGGCGTACCATCGGCGGTGAAATAATGGTGACCAGACTCAGCGAGAGATGCAGGGCCAAGCTTGTTGGCGTCTGACAGAGGGAAGTGAACGGCCATTCCAGGAATGCGTTCGATCAGATCTGGGTACATCGCGGCGACGCAGCTGCCGTTGAAGAGAGTGGCTACAGCACCAGTAGCAACGGGGGCTGATGAAGGCTTGCTGGTATCGCATGTATAGTTTTGTGTACCACGGCCGATAGCGACATGAACCAGCTTCAGGCCCTTGGCTGGGGAAGGCAGCTGACCATCTGAAAACACTGGTTAGCCAAAAGAGAACAAGCACTGAATAGCGATGACATACCGAGAGGCATCTTGGCTTGTGAGAGATCACAGACAGGAGCCGTTCCATAGGACTTGACCGCCTTGACCTTATCCGCGACCAAATTGAAGTAACCAGACAATGACCCTAATGTGTCAATGGCGGATCCAGCATTGGTGATAGTAGCAGTAGGATAGGTTGGTGCTGCAGAGGCAGTCACCGCGAGGACGGAAGCGACAAGTGTTGATAATTGCATCTTGTAGTTGGTTGAGTATAGAGAGGGGTTTGTGTATGATATCGAGGGTTTAAGCGTGCCGGTATTGTTTCGAGTCGTCAAGCCGTATGCCGTTAAGAGAAATCAAACCCAAGAAACAACAGAAATCTAATGTTTATAGATAATCGACCGTAACGAGACTTGAGATAGAAAACTTGTTGACCCTAGGAAATAAGGAAATAACAGATGAAGGAAAAAAGAGACGAAAAGGAAAAAAGAACGCTCAGCGTCTTTGAGTGTATACAGACAAACAGACAAATGCAGAGAGATTCTTTTCCTGCCTCTTTCTTTCTCAACACCGTGAGGCGACGAACCCATCTCTTAATATACCAGCCTTCCCCTCAGGCCAAGACCCTGTTACACGCGCCTAAGCGTACAGTACTGCACGGGCGGTAGGGTAGGTCTGAGCATATGGCCATCCATGATTGGATTATCTGCCAAGATCTGGACACAAAAATAAACACCAGCCTTTTTGCAATGTCTGAGATGGACATGCACGTCTGGTTCATATGTGATCCGGGAACAAGACCGAGCAACGAGAGCCAACCATTTGATTGTTCAAGAGAGCTGCTGGGGTTGTGATTGGCGGGAGGTGTTAGTTTAAGCGCCTGGCTCGGGCGTCGGCATATGGATCCATGGATGCATGAATGGGCGTTTAGAAATGGAGATGAGCACGAGGAAATGCCACGACAATGACAATTCCGCTTTTTTATGCACTTTGCCATGTGCGATCTGGGTTCGTGCAGTCGAGTCTGTCATTGAAATAGTACACAGACATACATATGACCCTGTTCTCCAGATAGCCGTGTGTCTTCACGCAATTTATGGTGGTCTGTAGATGTCATACATCGGTACCCAGCCACTATTGATGAGAGCCGTCGTACTACATTCCCTTCCCTTTTCTGTATGGCCACATTGCTACGAAACTCGAGTTCAAGTCACACTCCAGCCTCTCAACATTGCCCTCTCCATCCCCAAGCCAACCCAAGGATCCCTTTAATAGATCCCAAGATCTCTCGGCGCCACTGACGAACCAACCTCATCCCAGCATCAAAACATCCAAGACCTCCCAAGAAACGAGAAACAAAGTCCCTTGACCGTAGTAATTACATACAGGGCCATGTGTAGCTTGCCGCCAGCCTCCGAGTCTCTGATTGGACCGCGGATCATGCATGTTTGCGGGCCGCGATAAGCGGCCAGCGGCTGCAGAAAATAGCAACTGGCCCCCGCGACCCCTCTTATTGGAACGGGCTATTTTCGCACATCAAGACGAATATAGCCAAGCTTCTATCGACATCATGACTTGCATGTTTTAGCGGACCTCAGAGGCTGCCTAGAACAAGTCTGTCACATGTTTACTTGATTTTCTCTTGAGGGAGTTGCTTAGGTGGATCATATTATGGTCTAATTCAAGGTTCTCTCCACCCGACACAATACTAATGCCATCCCTCTTGGCATGATATGGCATGGATCTCGCTTCAAACGCACGAGATATCGCTTGCTTCCCTGATATGTACAGCACATAGCACGAGATCTCAGATACAGTATTCAATGACTCCACTGCCGACCCGGTCTTAACGCAGGTCTATCCTGATATTGATACAGTTCCATCTCCCGCGGAGATTCATTGACCCATTCCCTTTCCGGCTTTTGAGCAAAACACTTACAAAACAAGACGGCGCATCGCCCTCTACTTGGCAGGATCCTTAGGCGCTCCGTCCATTGGACTGCCAAGTGAGCCCCCGGCAACTCCAGCTGCCGCTGCCGCGGCGGACTCAAGATGGGTTACCCGCTGGACTTCTGACGAACTGAGCCAATACAATGTTACAAATACCAGCAAATGGAGTGCTACGCAGTATGCAGCAAACAAGTTTCGGCTGGTTCGCGAAGCAAGTACTGTGCGCGTCAATGAGTAAACTGCGCGTTCTGGTAGACTCATCCGTTTGTAGGCTCGAGCAGACTCTCGCCCACGGAAAGCTGCAAATGGAGAAATATTGGACTCGTATGCCTGGCGGTATCGGTCCATAGCGATGCCAGGATTGCCCGTTTCGCCAATCGACACTGTTGATGGGTTTGGATTCGCCCCGTACGCCGACGATGTCGCTGCACCTCCTCCTCGGTTGTATGTTGAAACATATCTTGTCTTCTCGTAGAGATTCAAATTATCCTTCTGAAGCGCTGCGACTTCCTGGCGAAGCTGCGAGACTGTTCGGTGCGTATCTGACAGTTCCTCCTCAAGTTCTGCATTCTTCTTCTTGTAACGATCTCGCTGGGCCGTGACCATGGGCAACATGCCCGAGCCTCCTCCATAGACTCGTTCGCCGGGCTCGCCTCCTCCCATGCGAGGATCCATACCACTAATGATTGATGATGTTGGTGAGATTCTGCCACTCTTGCGGCCCATTGCCCGGGTGACATATGTTCCAGCTACAGATGCACCAGATGGGAATGCGTTGGCACCCTCTTCCTGGATTGTCTCCAAATCACTTTCCAGTTTCTGGTTGAGCTTCTGGGCTCTCTCCAATTCGGCGTTAGTTTTTGAGAGTTCCTCTTGAAGATCCTCTAATCGTCTTTGCAAATCGTTATGCGAAACACGTAGCACCGTCAACTCATCGCCCAACCTTTTGTTTCGCGCCAAGAGAAGCTTCTCCAGAGAATTACCCTCCGCATCCTTTGCCTCAAGGTGCTCTCTTACTTCGTCATCATCACCTGTGGAGAACTCAATACTCTTGAGAACCTCAAGCTCCTGCTTGATATCCTCGTAGTCATTCCATTTTTGAACCTTGATCTTCAAGGTATCCCTCTCCTCCTTGAGAGTGTTCACTTCTCTTTCAATAGATCGCAACTTGCCATCCAGTTCTCGTTTGAGACCCTCCTTCTCCACACGAGCGGCATCCAGCTTGCGGATCATGGACTGGTTCTCTGACCTCACACGCATATATCCAGGATCGTCCTCAAGGCTTGTCTCAGGTTGCTGTTGGGCTGATGACTTGGCTTGTGCCAGCTCTAGTCGCATTTGTTCGTTTCGTGCCTCAACCTCGGCTAGGCGAGAGCTTGTGCGATCCAAATCTGCATGGAGCATCTCAAGCTCAGCGCTCGAAACATTGTTGCGATGAGCCTCTTGGTCGTCGCCATTCTTGCCCAGGCGCTGATTAACCTCGTAACTTGCGCGCATCTCGGTCAGAAGACGCTCTTGCTTCTCCAGCTTATCTTCCAATGCCTTCTCCTTGGCCTCCCAGTTATCTGTCTTTTCCTCTAGCACAGCGTTCCACGACGTCTCAACTTCCTTAACACGTTTCTCCAGGTTGTCCTCCAGCTCTCTTCGAACTTTTCGTTCATTCTGGAGCCTTGATTCGGTCTCTTCCAGTTGACTTGAAAGTTTCGAGACGTTCTCTTGGAGGTGCTGGTTTTCTTCGGTAATCTTTGGTAAGGTATCTTCGGACAAGAGCATAGAATCAACTGAGGCCTCAAGAAGTGGATACGGATCTGGAGCATCAGAGAAAGATGCATATGTTTGAAGAAATGCCGAGTTCACAGACTTGGAGTGGTTCGTAAGGAGGTCGATAAAGGTCTGATAGGCTGCGATGCTGTTAGTCCGTATCAGTGTATGATAGGATCTTGTTGGTACATTTCAATAGTCCCTTGATTTCTGTAAGCTTGGCCGCATCATCGAGCTTGCGGAATTCTTTGGTCTTTTGGGCGAGTTCTTTACGTTGGACAGTTGAGTCCCGCTGGTATGCGACAATGTCTGAAGCTGTATTATCGAGAGTCGAGACAAGGGTTGTGAGATCGATGGCTATCCAGACAATCTGTCAGTAACTGCTGCAACCGGTGTTCGCTGGGAACCGCACTTCTCCATGCTGATATCGCATGCTGAAACTTATTCTCTCCTTCAAAGGTGGGCGCAGGTGTAGGGGCTTCGATTGTGCTCGCCAGAGCAGCCTCGACGGCTGCGTCAGTCATGGCGCTGTATTGAGCTGGCGATCAGGGGCGGCGCAAAGGAGTGGATAGGGCAGCCTCGAACGCCGCGGATGTGTTAACGCGAGTGTTTTACAGTTGATACTGTCGTTCAATGGTCGTAGGATGTCGTTGCTGTCGTGCTTAAATGGGGACCATGAGGTTGTGCTGATGAATAGAAAGGAATGTGTTTCGTCTCCCTCCTCGACAACTTGGGGCCAGGTTGCGCGTGTCGTTACAAGCTTATTGGCCACAAGAGCTGTCAGGCTGATAACGCCAAGGTTACAAGGGCAGTTCCATGGACTGATCCCCCGCAGCCTTGCAGGTCAGTGAACACAGCCACTAATTAAGCCCGGTCGGTGCCTATCCACTCCACTCAAGCTGGAGGTCCCGTCAGCTTCCAGAGCTTCAGGTACGTACGTAGATCCACTTGACTGATGTCAACATACGCCAGCCAGCCTCGGGTGCTTCGATACAACGTTTTCGAATTCGGAGGCACACACGACATGCGCTGTTTGCTCAAATGATGCTGTTGATAACAACGCCGCTATGACATCAAATGGCTCAGGCGATGGGCCTTCAATTACAAGCCCAGGGCTAACCAGTACCAATCGCGAGGTTGGCCCTTATGTTCTCAGGACTTTATTGGATGAGGTGCCATTATCTGCAGACGGCTCCAAAGATGATATCAAGATCAACTGCGTAGACTATCTAGGTAAGTCGTTTCGGCATTGATACTGAGTGTTTGCGCTCACAGTTGACCCTCGCGCATGCAGATGCGAATCTGTACGTTGGCACGTCTGCCTCCGAGCTGCTTCACTTCGTACAAATTCCACCAGACCCAAACGATCGATCAGGGCAACCCGTTTATATCCTCGCATCTCGACTATGCCCTCAATATGTCGAAACTCCAGGCACTCCAAACTCGCGACCCGGCGTTCAGCAAATCCTCCTACTACCTCGTGTCGGCAAAGCGTGTATCCTTTGCAATTGGACCGTCACTTTCTATTCCCTTCCCGAACTTAGCCCTGTTTTTGGAACAACTCTAGTCAAGAACTGTAGTTGGATAGGTGGTATTGATTTGAACGAGCCCTTGCTCGACGATGGAAGTGCAGAGAGGGGTGGAGGTATCACTATCCTCCTCTCTCTTATGCGAAAGATCCAAGTTGTGCGTGTAGGCGAGGACGCCCGCGCTTTTAAGGTACGTATCAGTGCATGGAGTGATCGCCCACCACTCACACAATATAGAAAATCGACTTCTCTGGAAGCACCCTCTCAGTTCGTAGGGACTCAATCGCTTGTGTCGCGGACTCTAAGTCGTATGCGCTTATTGATGTGGAACAGCAGCTCAAGATTCCCTTGATGAGCATTTCATCCTTGGAAGAAACAACCTCGCCCAGTGAAATTGGACATGCTCAAAGGATTGGAGCGGACACAACAAGTGGGCTGCTCCGAAGCTCCTCTTCTACCGGAAACCGCACGTCTAGCGAAGTCCCAAGCCATAGTCGGAGCACGAGCTTGGGTGGCTCAATATTGGATAGTATCCGTCGACAAGATCATCGTAGCAACGAGGGTGAGGATTTCCTTGGCCGCAACACCTCTCCGCAACCGTCAATAAGCCCCAGGCCATCAATGGAGAGAGCTTCAACACCAAATCCTCCTTCACTCGATAAACCTCTCCCAGCTGCCCCGTCACCATCCGGCACACCTTCTCAGTCTACTGACCCACGGCCAAGGCCTGGGTCCGTCTTTCTAAAGCCTCACATCACTTCTCCGACCCCTGACGAATTCCTGATTGTTACTGGAACTGACCCCCTGGAGCCGGGAATCGGCATGTTTGTGAATCTAGATGGCGATCCCACGAGGCCTACTCTCGAGTTTACCAGATACCCCAAGGAGGTCGTCGTAGATAGCCCGCCTTTAAATGCTAACTCGTCACAGCCATCTTCAATGCAGGAAGAAGATGGTTATGTTCTGGCCTCGATGACGAGAGAAAAGGAAGGCTTGGAATATGGACTAGAAATTCAAAGATTTGATGCGGGCTCGGATCCAAACCCACAGAAGTTCTGGTTGACGGCCAGAGAGGCTGATGGGGTCTATGGCATTCGTTCACTTGCTGGCAGCGAAGAGACGCGATTCGATGAGATTGTTCAGAAACTATCACAAAGGCGATACACTCCTTTCTCTGTTTCAATATCGCCTAGCACCCCGGATCCTTCATCTTCAGCCAAGACACCAGACTCTAGGACAGCACTGTCAATAGAACATCTCTCAAAAGAGAAGGAACTTTTTGACAGAAACATCGACTCACAAGACGAAGAATCATTACCAGAAGAGTGGGAAGCAAATCGCAATGCAGAGGGCGAGGAATTTGCTCGACAACTTGCCAAGGCTGAGGCAAGATTGGCAGTCTGGAGTGGAAGCCGCATCTGGTGGGCTATTCGCAATCCTTTACTTATACAACTTGATGCCGCCTTGGAAGCAGCTTGCGTTGGAGATGTTTTTAGCCCCGCCGAGCTGGACAGACAGGCAATATTCACCACTATCAACTCCGTCAGGGGCCGAGAACCCCAAAGCGAGTTGGAATTTATGACTTATGGATATATACGGCAGAAAGCTGGCATCTTGCTTTTGACGAACTTGCTGAAGTCTCCCGAAGATAAGCAGTTTCCGGAAAAAGACGTAAAAGCTCTTGAAGAAGTGCTAATCGAGAGTGGTCTTGATCCCAGAGTGGTCCTTTCCCTGATTCCTAGCGTTCGAAACGAAATAATAGAAGGCTCACGCGGTATCTGGATATATGGCGGCGTGAGGAGAACCGCCGATGCTTACCTCAGAAGCAGGGAGTTCCAGATGACATCTAAGGACAGTATTGGGACACTGGAGCCGAGGACGATGCACTTTCTTCGAAGATTTCTTGGAACATGGCGCAAGAAGAAAGGGTTCGGTAGTGTGGCCGACGAGAGAGAGGTGTTTCACACAGTTGATGCGGCGCTGCTGCTCGTCCTTCTCGAGATTGATCAACACTCACCCAAGGGGTTAGGCAAGGGGGGCGTTGTGAGATCTGAGCTATACGAGATTGTAGATAAGGGTGTCGACTGCTTTGACCGTGCAGTTGATTTACTCGAAACATACCATCGACTCTTCGTGCTTAGTCGCCTGTACCAGAGTCGGAAACTGTCAGGAGATGTTCTGGCCACTTGGAGGCGGATCATCGAAGGCGAGCAGGACGTAGGGCAGGAACTCCGTGAGGGAGAACAGCGAGTTCGTGAGTATCTGACCAAGATCAGCAGTCAGGCTCTTGTCCAAGAATATGGTGTGTGGCTTGCAAATCGCAACCCAAAGCTTGGTGTCCAAGTTTTTACTGAAGACAAGGGACGAGCACCCAAATTCGAGCCAGCGCAAGCCGTTGCAATCTTACGAGAGGAGGCACCTGATGCAGTTAAGTATTACCTCGAACATTTGGTTTTTGGCAAGGGCCATACCACATATATCAACGACCTGATGGCGTACTACCTTGACGTGGTGGTTCGTGATCTAAAATCATCTGAGAGTCGAACTTTGGTCAGAGCGACATATGAGGCATACCGCGCTTTACAGCCCCCTAAGCCTGCATACAGTCACTTCCTTCGGGACAACGCCCCGGACGACAACGAAGTCTGGCACAGCCGTTTGAGGCTACTTCAACTCTTGGGCGAAGCCAGTGATTATGATGCAGCAGCAATAAGAGATCGGATTTCTGAACTGCCAGATGATCTTTTGGTGCCCGAGACCATCATACTTGCTGGCAGAGAATTCAAACACGACGATGCCCTACGCCTGCTGGTCCATAACCTGGGTGACTATGATACTGCAGTTTCATATTGTCTACGAGGTGGTGCAAGCACAACTGGTGCTGCTCCATCTCTGCGACCATCTTTCGAGGAACAACGCCGCTTATTCAATGTTGTCCTTCATGAATTGCTCACTCTTGAAAACATCAGTGATCGTGTCGAGCAGACTGGAGCGCTCCTGGAGCGGTTTGGCAGCTGGTTTGAGATTGACGACGTACTCAGTCTTATCCCTGATGACTGGTCTGTCGACATTATCGCAGGCTTCTTAGTCGGAGCACTTAAACGCCTTGTGGGAGAGCGGCACGAAGCGATGCTGACCCGCGCCCTGAGCGGAGCGCAAAACTTGCGCGTAAGCTACGATCGCGTTGCCAAGATTGATGAAAAGGGGCCGAGCATTGAAGCATCGAACTAATACGTCCCCAGCCGAGGAAGCTGCGCTGTTTCATTATATATAGAGGGGGATCCATAGCAAGCGTATGTGCGGAGAATATATACATCGTAATTCAGGGATTGCCTGTTTATTCTTGATATCGTGACCATATGCATCTAATACATTTGTATCTTGGTACAGTTTTTACTTTTCCTCATGGCATGACTTATCCACCACTCTAACCAGTCATCACCCAACTGTACTGTTTGTGGAGAGCTACCATCTTATTCCGTATCCGTCCCTCACGAGGTCGTTGCCCCGCCTCTTCTGCGGGCGGGAGTCGAGTCCTCTCAGCAAGGTGAGACAATCAATGAGACAGAGAAGACGCAACTAGAGCAAGTGTCTTGCTCCGCCACGATGAGTGGAAGTGTTTCCTAGAGTCCGAGCGTGAGATGGACGTGATGCTCAAAGCTTCTTCTTTTCCCCTGGGCTCAGTGAATTTGCCAGGCTCCTCAAAGTCTCATATAAGCCTCATGAGGTTGGAATCCACTTCAGCGAAGCGACGACGAGCCACCTCTTGCGCACCGTAATATCGTCCTCACGTTCAGTATCCCAAGGCCTCTCCTCGCCGTTGCAATCTCTCTCCCAGATCCTCTCAACCTCGAGCCCAACCTTCTGAAGCGCCGCTGCATCATAAAACCCGCTCATCTTTGTTCGGCCAGTATGGAAACCAGCGACAACCCAACACCTAGCCTCAGGGGTTTGCTTGAGAAAGTGGGCGATGGAGCGGTGAAGGTTCTGGTGTTGCCAAGGCATCCAGAGACAATCGGCGGCAATGACACGGTCGAACAAGTGAGCAGCTGATGTGCTGAAAGTGTCATCGAGCTCACCCCAGGAATGGCCCTGGACGGAGACTGCAGAGGAGGGAGTTGCCTCAGCACCAGCGGGTGATAGAGAGGGTTGGATGTTGCGAGCGACGTTGGTGCGAAGGGTTTTGAGGACGGGCTCAGCTGGATAGTCTGTGACAACGACACGCTTTGCGCCTAGCAAGCCACCCATGATACTTGGTAACGCGGTTCCGGCTCCGAGCTCAAGAGTCTCCAACCCCTTCACGTTGAATGAAATGCTATCCTGTGCCTCACGAGGGTTCTCAAGAGGAATGCTGAGAGAGTCGGCCTCGATAAACTCTGCGAGCAGGAGTGAAGCATTCCAGAGGTAATGTGAGAACAGGTTGCGGTCATCCTCCTTTACAGGGTCGGCGAGGTCGATAACAAGGGGCTTGGGGAGATGAGGTGAGGCATATGAGAGGTTGTGTTCCGCATCGCCATGTTGATTCGTGATATCGTCGGGAAAGATGACGCCCAGGGCAGTTGAGAGATAGTCTTCAGGGCTATCAGTCTCCCCGTTGACTGAGATACGCCAGGTAAGAGACATGACCTTATTAAATTGGATCCCCTCGAATATAATATCAATGTGAAGGATTTTTGCCCAATCTGCTCCGATGATGGGACTCGATTTGCTTATAAGATCACTCTGACAATACCCCTATATGGCGTATTATACAGCAGATATTGAGCAGCTCAGACAGACACAAATAGGAATATGGCTACGGGAATGTACAGATGAAGATTTGTCAGAATAAGGATGAGTTGAGTAAAGCTAACGTAGGTAGGTAGGTAGGTAGCCAGGCGTGGACGTCACGTCGTGGGGCAAAAGCAATAAGAAAATTTGCTTAAGTAAGTCCGCACCGCTTTTTCAGAGACTAAGGTACCTAAGGATAAAGATGTACGTAGCATCCAGACGGCTCATATTGCGCAATGGCGAATACGTACGATATATAAATTGCTCATAACGTTGCGGTGCATACCTAGTTATTACCTCTAACTATGCCATACTTGGTCGCCTTCGTTACCCCCAAGTTGGTAGGGAGGAGTTACACAGAGTTGGAGTTGTCAGCACACGAAAAGGCTGCCGATCCTCCTGACGCCTTGTAAGAGTCAACAACGCCGATAACAGATCCATATGTCCCAGCAATCATCAGAAACGTTCCAGAGAGAATCACAAAACTACTCCATACAACCATAAGAACCCACTTTAGAGATCTCTCCTGCTTTCCTGCGCTCCAGTTATCGTACAACCAGAAGCAGCCATATGGCTGAAACGTTTGCAGAGTACCTAGGAGAGCTCCTACAAGAGACACAAGACTTCCAAAGACAGGAATTGCACTCGCTATGATGTAGGCTAACAAAGATGCAGAAAAGATCAGGCCTAGCCATGTAGCCCAGTGAGTGACAGTGTTGGCTGTGAGATGTCTTGAGCCTCGAAGGACTCGAACAAAGACGTATTTTCCTGTAACCTAGGTATAGAGATTTTGTATTAGTACCCATTTCGTTTCAAGGCTAAGGCTGAATTTCAATCATATCAAGCAACTAAGTACTTACATGAGCATTGATGGTTGCACCAACAATCAGACCTGGCAAGGCAAGGCCGTAAGCAACTTGCTTAATAGTCTTGCCAGCCGAACCCAGAGCAGGCGAGGCAACATAGGAGCCACAGTAGTAGTAGATGATAACTCCCACAATGATATATGTCGCTGTCGCAACGGACTGGCAGAGCAGCATCGCTTTGGTATAATGGCGAGGGTCGCGCATCTCTGCAGCAATAGGGAAAAACAGGGGTGTGCCAGCATAGGCAAAGACCATTTTCGAGAGAGCCGACATTGCTTCCGTGAAGCTCGGCTTTCCATACAGCTGGTAGTCGGACTCCCATCCGTGTTGATTTGTCTTTGGAGCTGCTGAGGGTCGGTCTTGGATGCTGACGGCTATAGTAACGACATAGACTGATTCTTCCGTCAGTATGAATGAATGACAATGACAACCAACTTTGAGTGGTAGATAGTCAACGTACCGCCTGCCAGGAGAGAGATCACTCCCACCCATGCAAGCCAACTTATGCGACCCAGGGTGCGGATGCTAGCACATAGAAAGACGATTATTGCGGCCACTGCGACAAAAGTAGCTGTGCATGTCCCATGCGTCGACAAAGCATTGAAACTGATGGAAATGCCCAATATACCCGATGCAGAAGCAAAAATGGTGACTAGGTTGTGCAGACAGTCATGGTCAGCAGTGAGCTCAACTCGGAGCGTCCGTCATGACTTCACTTACACAAAGAAAAGCTGATCCCAAGCAACTCTCTTCCGAAGCGTCCAAACAAGATACCGCCTGCATCGTCAATACCGTATACCTCGCGGTGGTTAAGCTTGAATGTCCCAATAATATAGTCAGACCAAGTGGTGATGCCTCCAATGACGAGCAGACATATGAGACCGGGAACGAGTCCCAGAGTGTGGAACGCCGATGGGATCGAGAGGATGCCCAGTCCGATTTGGGTCTTCATCATGAGTGCAGAAGTGCCTAGCCAACCAACCTGTTGGCGTCAGTAACTATTTGGTACTGCAGAGGACCTATGGGAAGCACGAACATCTCGGTAATTGGGTCCATCTTCTGTGATATCGCCAAAGACCTCATCGTGAGCTACGGTTGGACGAGCGTCGTCTTGATTCAGACCTTCTTGTGAAAGAATTGGCACTGGGTCCAACGCCCCAGACTCACGATTGTTGGCGTGTTTGATACCCATGTTGCTCTTTATCAGAAGGAAATGAGAAGAATGAAAGCTGCCATGATCAGAAAGATAGCTGACCGTATGTATATATCCTTTCAATATTTATCTCTCCTCACGTATTCGGCCCGCCAGAACTTTACTCTGAGGACACTGGACGCCATTGCTCCCCCTCAAACTTTCTTGATGCTCACATGGCATTTCGCGTTTCGATGATGAAGTGGTTCTACCTTATCAGAGCATCTCTCTCATCTTGAATGTTCCGCTCGGGCATTCACATCACCTCTAAGCCTATCGGAACGGAATACAGAAGTACTATTTCTTAATGAATCCATTCTCACGCGCCCCTATGGTCCTCAAGATTGGCCAGTTCCTTAATCTAATTGCTTTGTCGTCCCCTCCCACGACTGCATAAAGTTCGTGGCTGTATCGTAATGATGTATATTATCTCAACTGGCCCTTTGGTTTTTAGCATCTTGGTAGAGTGTTTGGGTTTTCGTTTCTACCTATTAAAGCATGCAATAGAAGGTCATGCGTCTTAATTATAGTCTGCAATAGAAATCTTGTTAGATTAAGTTTACGGAGTAGATAACTTTGGATTACTTTAGGGCTTGCTCATCCTAAGTTGTTGATGACCTCATCAACTCTTTTTCCCACGTACGTTCTTACTAGGTAACTAACTATAATCAGAGGGCACCAAGCTATTTTACACTCTAAAATGAGCTACCATGCCGAGTAAGATGCGATCTGTCAAGCAAGGCCTGGACGTGGACATGTTCGTGCTTGATGCGGTGCAGCAAGAAACACAAATGATGTCCAAGGTTAGTAGTTAGTTATGGATCATCACAAGCCTAGTAAGATGTCAGATCGCGGTATTATTAAGTGGTACATATTATCATCTTGGTGCTCATGTTATATATCCTTGTTTCAGCTACGAACGCCATCAAAAACTCCCATATCCTGAAACATACGCGCAAGCCCATTCCAGTCCAAATATTTTGTACAAACTTCAGTAGATTCTCAAGGAAAACACCAATCACCACAAGCAAACAGTGCTTGAATAATATGCAGATTAGGACAGAGTCCTCGAACAAGTATTGCTGTCAAGATAGTCCATTATTGTCATTAAGCCATCAATGGGTGAGGTACCAGTCCAAATCCCAGATAAAACAACAGTAAAAACATGGGTATCGATATGTCAACTCCATGGCGCAAATCAGTTCCCTTTCCG
>JAAQRH010000358.1:0-85394 GCA_013186785.1 Fusarium pseudonygamai
CCTAAGGGGGGGAGAGTCGAGACTTTCATCTTCTATCCTAAGGAATTAACAGATTGAGGTAAGTTACCTATTATTTAAGACAATTGATTATAATTTAGTAACACTTAAGTAAATTTAGATTCCCCCTGTTAGAATAAGCTCTTAGCTATAAGTCTTAATGTAAATAACACTTCTAGCCCATAACTTAGATATTAATAGATATTTAAACTAGATTACTATTCTATCCTAAGGAATCAATAGCTTTAGGTAAGTTATATATTATTTAAGATAATTTATTATAATTTAGTGTTACTTAGGGAAATCCAGTAGATATTTAGACTTGGTTACTGTGATATTTTTGCTGTTGTAAGAGGTCCCGAATAATCGCATCTTGTTATAATTACCTAACTACTAAAGTATGTACTTATCTCTCTGCTCTCTCTCTCTTAATATTACTCCTGAGGGTAGACCAATATATTTTGATCATGCATCATTTCGAAAAGCACATACCACGTACTTTTCAAGCCCTCCAGACGGGTTGGATCTTTGTGTATTTCCGACAGTGATTCATTTCCGTACTCCTCTTTCGTCTTTTCAACAATTGCCTTGCAGGCGCTGGCCGATTCCTCGACCTGGTCCAGTATGAAGTCGAAAAAATCCTCGATGTCAGCTAAGGCCCTTTTGATGCTTTTTTGTGTATGTCTAATCTCCTTCTCTTCGTCTTCAGCTAAGTATGTTTCAAAGTGAGCTGCACGTAGATAAAGGCGGAATCGTGTGTATCTACTCCACAACAATCCGGCCTCGGTCTCGATTTCCTCCTCTATCTTGAATAATCTGTACCATTCATTCGAGCGTGAGCGTGTGAGATTAGCTCGGCGTTCAAGCCACCGAGACATGTCCCACTCGAGGCAAGTCTGATCCAGAGGACGTTTGAGCTCGAATTTGGCAACCATGTTGTCCGTCAAGATTGCCATTGACAGCCGAAAGTTCACTACCGTTGCCAACAAGGCTACCCTGCCCCGACACTGCAACAATGTCTCCCCAGGATACGGGTCCATGAATTGTAGTATTCTGTCTTCGACTACCGTGGTACCATCTGTGTCCTTGGGGCCTTGTCGGAGCCAGAGCGCAAGCTCGTAGTGATAATGTTTTTCCAGTATTTCCTCTGTCTTGGAAATCCGGTAATCCATGACGTCTCCTTCGGTAAAAGCTTGCTTGATCAATGTTCCATTCGCGGCGGCTGTTTTGTAGACATCTTCAAAAGCCTTCGTGTGTTTGTCAAGCTCTGGTCCTAGCAGCGAGTAGACATGGACCCCGGGAATCGTAGAAAATATGCGCATGGCCAAAGTTACATCTCGGCCAGGCGGTAGTTCGTTAAGAACCATGGTAGGAGTGATGATTGCACCAGGGGCTAGGAAGTCCTTGGTGCAATCCATATGGCAGCCGATTGCAGGGTTTCCGAGGCCGTAGAGGATAACGAGGATCTCGGTGGGCAGAGATGTTTCCTTTGCTCTATCACAAGCCTCTCGGATATGCAAAAGTATTCTGCCTATCATCTGGCTTGAGTAGGTATGGACAAAACCGTCAACTCTCTGGGGACTGAGCCATGTTTGATGGCGACCGAGTTGGGCGAGGCGTTTCTGGTCCATACGGGGGTCATTCCACTAAAATTGGTCCGAATCAAAGCCACTGCCTTGATCATCGCGAGGAATCACTCTACAAGCTCCAATGATGATGGTTGTATTGTAGATCTGGGGTATCCCGAGGGCATATTTGATTTGACGCATGATGAGTGCCCGTGGTATGTCTTTTGTCTGATAACAAAAGAAATGATGTTATCCAATTCATGTAAAAGAAGAGGGTAATGGAGAAAGCAGAAGCCAAGAAGGGTCCCGACGGGAGTTTAAGTACCTTATCTTATCTTTTCGGTCTGGCGGCAATCCGCTGAGAATCATGGAAGGAGTGATTATTGCATCAGGGTCAAGGAAGTTGAGGCATTCAAGTGTTTAAGAGTGGAAGGGCTCCTACTGCCGTGGTCTACCTAAGAAAATAGTAAACTAGGTAGGTAAGCACAAGATATCCTAAAGCTTACCTAAGTATTTTTATTATTTAGGATCAAGATCCTAAGTATTCAAGAGGCTGAGACAGGGTTAGATTCTCAGCGGTCTATAATATACTTGTTTCCTTTTAGTTACCAGCTGGTTCAATCTTGTCGCCCTGGCCAAGCCAAAACGGGCACTAAAAGGAACCCGAGGAAGCTTCCCTATTCAGGAAGACGCAGGGTTTTTGATTGGTTCTTGAAACTCACCCCAATCTTGGATATCATCCCACTCGCTCGTTCTGACAAAACTACCAGAGCTTCTACGTTGGGTTCTAGATTCTCTCTGCCCGAATAAGCTCTCAGCCACAAGCCTCAACTTTTTACATCACCCGTTTTAAACCCAGAGCTAAGTTACACGTTCGGCCTTATGAGCTATAAGCTTTGGTAATTGGGGTCAAAAGACGAGAACTAGAATAAGGGAGTTGACGTTCATTACTTAAAAGACCCGCTAGTCTAAGTTTACGGAAAGCATACACGCATTTTTGTCACGCAACAATTAGCTTCACGACGAGGCACTGCACGATTTCTCTCTCGTGCTCAAGATCAAGCTTTATCATTCTGCCCTAAGAGAAAAAGGTTGTTTCAAGCCACTGGAACTTTGAATATAAGTAGGCTCTCATCCCCCCCACCATGTCTGTTCTGTTCTGCCCATCGTTCATCACCTTTGTCATCTCGGACCCCTTTTTGCACATAACTCGACTTATACATCGTATCGCCATGTCGAAGGAAGAAAAGTCATCGTCTTCTAGTCAAAAGACTCCTCCAGGCTCATCAGAGACCTCTAGCGGATATGTGCCTCCGCCAACCTACGAGTCAGCTATACCGTCTCACTAGCCTATGCCACAGCCAGTGCATGTCATCATCGAGCCACTGGAAATGCCCTCCGACGAAGTGCCTGAAGAGGGAGAACCGCGGAAGGCACGGAAGAGGGTTTGGATCGGGGAAATCATCGCCACAATCCTCAGCATCGGGGTAATCATCGCCCTCACAATCCTCAGCCTGGTCTGCATCTTCCCGGAATTCTTTTTATTCCCCTTATTGCATTAAACTTTATGTCATGGCCTCTTTTAAACCCCTAACCTTACCGCTTCCGCTCCATGTTGCGATACAAGGGTTGATTGTGTAAGTCTACCAAAGGGAGAAACTTCTGGGGTGGTTCTAACATTTTTTGCAAGCATATGCAAAGCCAGGGATGTTTAATGGTGGAATCTGATCCTATCTTCCATCTGCTTACCCAGTGGGCATGGGCACTTCACCTCAGAGGAAAGGGTGGTTACTGGAGCCAGTCGACTTATGAGACGGAAATCGGCCTTCGCTGGATGGGAGCCTATAAATGGAGTTACGTCGGCTCACATGATGGTGTCTAGACAACGCTTCTCTCGGAGTTCTTTCTTTAAACACACTTTTATAATCAATGATCCAAGATTTTACTTCATAATCTAGGAGGGTCTTCAATCCCTTTCTGCTTCCTGCACTATGATATATAGATCTGTTGGGAATTATGTCCCGTGGTTCCCTAGTAAGGGATTTCGCCTTGGCCAGTTGTATAAAAGACTCAATAATGAACTTTTGGAGAATAGCACTGGTATAATATTGAATTAGAAATACACTAGAGATGAAATACCACATATAATCAACTGTTCAGTCTTCCCAAACTGCTCCGCAGACCATGAAACTTGACATACCCCCTCTAAGGACGAACCACAAACTTTCCAATCCCCCCCTTACTCTTCAAAGTCTTCTCACAGCCCTTCCTCACCTCCTCCAAATCATCCATGTCCACCGCCGTGTGAACAGCCTTGACCATCCCCTTGGCGACCATATCCGCCACAACCTCCATGTCCGCTCGAAGCCCTGGATGTCCCGATATGAACTCATACTGAATCCTTGTACCGCGCAGCTTCCACGTGTACCAGATCTGCAAGAAATCGAGAATCCAGCCAAGCCATTTGGGGAACTTGGGACCGAGCATTTCTGCCATGACTTCACTTTTGGGGATGCTGGCGATGCTCATGAGGATGCCGTCGGATTTGAGCACGGAGATGCTTTCGTTGAGGGTGGAGAATTGGGTGCTTACTGCAAAGTCGACGGTGCCGCGGCCGATGAGCTTGACGATGTCTTGGGTCTTGTAGTCGTACAGCTGAGTGACCATCCCGGGAAGATATTCTTCGACCAAGCCCATCTTTGGCGTCGAGACAGTCGAGATGATCTTCTCAGCACCAAAATAGTTCCGTGCAATCTGTATGGCCGTGTTGCCAGATGCACTGAGAGCAGCGGGTATGTAAACCGTCTGTCCTGCGAGACTATCTCTTCCCTGAAGCTGGAGTCCTCGCTTGATGCCTTGGTACGCAGTTACTGCGAGAGCTAGCACAGCAGCGGCTTCTTCAAAAGAAACATGGTCCGGCTTCTTGTGGAGGAACTGTGGCTCTGTCAGGGCATATGTCGAGGCCCAAGCGGGAGGGGGTCTAGAGAGATGAGGTTTCTCAAACTCCATGCCGTACACTGCATCTCCGACCTTGAACTCTGTGACTTCAGAACCAATCTCTACAACTACTCCAGAGCCTTCGATTCCAAAAAGGATCGGAAAGCTGCGATATATATGTGAGTTTGCATTGTGAGTGAAGAGTGGTTGTCGACTTACGAGGCTTTGTAGAGCAAGTCAAACTGCCCAGCTGCAAACCCTGTTTCACCAGTATTGATGGCAACGGCTTTCATACGCAGAAGAAGCTGGTTTGGCTTGGTGATTTTGGGTATAGGCTGCTCTATGACCGTGTACTCTGCTGGGAGACACTTCTTTGGTGCAACAAGAGTTCGAGTGGTAGATGGTAGTTTTGACATTGTGACGTTGGGTGTATGTCAGTCAACTAGAAGTGAAAGGATGAGTGAGTTTGGCTTCATGATATCGACAGCGGATGTCAGGTCTTTAATCAGTCCATCAACATGCCACGGCGGCGTAGGTCGGTGTCTCGGCGGTATGTGGAGCCTTTTCGGGGGAGGGCCCACCGAAACCGCCGAACTCCACGCCGGTGACCTTTCGGTGCCTCGACTACCACTGTGAGGAGCTCATATTGCGGACTTTGCTGTTTGGTAAGATTACACGGCCGAGATCTATTGACTTGAGACAGGAAAGGCACATTCCGGGATAACATATCCTTCAACACTTTCACCAGGGCATTATCCGCACTCATTTTACCCTCGAACACGTAGACTCCAACCAGATCCACTCGATCCACGGGTGCTCGTCAAGAGCAGAACTACATTATGACCTCGATCTACAATAAGATACATACATTATTGAGAGGTTCCGCTACCGCAGAAATCCTCTATCGCCAGAGTGCCATCAACTACAGTGACTGCAACAAATCTGGGTGACCCATGCTACCGCTAACACCTTACAAATAAAGAGCAAAACTCCTGCCATCATACTTTTCGACGAAGGAAAAATTAACACGGCGTTGATCCTGTCACATACCAGAGGTGATGAACTGCTCGTCTCGCGTCTGTACCGCACGACGACGGTATTCACCACCCTCCATGCCAAGAACTGTTACCCTCCCAGTTCGGGTCTCGACGTCTGTTGTGATATCCATACCATCGAGAATAGCTCGACTCATCTAAACCACAGTTAGTATCAGAACGGTACTCAGACACGAAAGTTTATGTACCTCTCTCACGGCTGATGCCAAGCTGGTCCGCAACATTGACATACCCCTCCTCCACGGCGCCTTTATCTTTCTGAACCTTTGCTACAAGCTTCTCGTCACCCTTCCAGACACTGCGACACATGGGGCAAGTCACTTTCCCGCCAGTCTTTGTCTGCGCCCACATTCTGAAACACTCCTCGTGAATGTTCTGACCACAAGCGGCAGCGCACCAAACGATAGACTCTTGGTTCTTCTCGTCAAGTTCACAGTAGCAGATGGGGCAATCGCCATCGATGGGCTTGCGCTTGTCGGACTCTGCTTGTCCAGGTGCCGAAATGGGAGGTGCTGAGGCAAAGATGGTTTGAAGTTCAGTGCTCAGAAGCGCGAGTTGATAGACGAGATTAAAAGGCGCGTTCAGAACTTGCTTCATGACCTAAGTTTTGTCAATAACGCGATCGAAGGTTCAGGTGTGATACTTACGTAGAGGATGTGCTTGCACTGATGACCCTTCTCATGGTGAGGGCACGTACATCGCGGCTGTTTTCCAACATGAACAGTGTAGATGTTTCCTGTCGATCCTGTCATCTCAACATCTTCCTCGGGGCAATCTTGGCTTCCTCCTCTGACGCGATTAAGCACGTAAAAGCGCTGAGAAAGAGCCCGGTCGTAGATCTCATGGAACGACTGAGGTGGCTTGGGTCTGAACCGGCGAAGTCGCTTTTCCTCATTTGTGACTTTCGGTTTCTTCACCTTTCTCTCCTTCTCAACTTGATGGGAAACATCTTCTTGTGTGATTTCATGGGCTTTGCGCTTCATTGGTGCTGGTGGCAAGAGTGCATCTTGCTCAACGCTCGTAGCTTTCTGGGATGGTTGACCCGCTTTGACCGTGTTAATCAGATCTGGTAAGACTGGCTCTTGTGGCGTCTTGAGCTTCTCACGAGCAGCAGAACGCAAAACTCTGGTTGATTTCACACTGGACGACCCCATTCTCATGAGTCTTTGGCTTTTCTTGCGATGATTTGAAAGAGGTTTGTGGAATATGGAAAATGTGATTTCGTCGTGACTGCCTCCAGGGTATGGCAGGTTCCCTTGGCATTTTGGGCAGTGGCGGCAGGTGCATGGTCACGTGCCACTCCTTCCCATGGTAGTGTTTGATCCTTTCAACGTCAACGTCAACGTCATCTCAAAAACCCCCTGTGAATCATCCATTGTTTCAAGAAAATAATTGAGTTCATTCAAGGATGTCGGTTGAGTCGTAGAGAGATGATTTGGTGATTTCTTTCATGGGGTTGCTGCATACAACTTCAGTCACTTTGCATTAGAGTGGATTCACAATTCAACAGACATCAACTTAGAAAGGAACTGCTCTTTGGCATTGATTTATCCTATCTTCTTCATCCACTGATCCATCTCTTTTGACTGGCTTCATACCGCTCATGATAGCCCAAAAAGAAACATAGCCAAACGCCCCGAAACAAGGGACTGAACCCGCCCCTGCTCTCCTGTGGGAACATAGATGCCCCGCCGTAATGCGCCCCCTATACAAAGAATAATAACAAAAGAAATCAAAAGGCAGGTTGATGTAGTAGGTACAGGCGATGCCGCAAAGACGGCAGCCTCTTTGAAATGGTTCAACGCCGAGTCTATGCTATGGCTGTCAAAGGTGTATAGTATTAGACATGAAGGGAATAATTGTGTGTGGCCGTAAGGTCATCGAAGTGATAGTATCATGGAGGTCGTATGGTTGAGGGCCGTGGTACTGTCGTCGAGGTATCGGTTGTTCATCGTACTAAACCACGGGCGCGGGTATTATTGTGTTTGGCCCGGGGATATGATATGGCTATGGTTGTCATCAACAAGTGTCAACGTTCACGCAGCTCTGACGCGATGCCTGGGAAAGTGTCGCAGTGTATGTGCGCGCGGCTTTCAAGGCAATGGGCGTCGGTGACTGGGATCGCGAGGTTGTTGATATCGGCCAGATTGTTGCTGCTGGGCAGTCAACCATTCTGTGGAGCCAGTTTGTCGACCAGGTTGCTCAGCAGGCAACTTGGTATCGCTTCCGCTTGCGCCAGTGTGGTTTGATCCGCCAGGGGATCCAGGAACCAAGTCAGTTACGGCCTGTGCAATCGAGGCCACGACGTAGCCTCGGAGTTCGTTGTCTTCCCGGCTGTCTTCCTTCTCCAATCGGAATCGCTCGTCCTTGTTCATGTTGGATCGACGCATGTTCTTAATCTCTTGCATAACATAGAGAAGAACCTCTTCGGGGCATCGGTTACGCTCAGCAGCATGCTGGTTCTTGCGCACGTATCTTCGAGTGACATCAGTAGCTCCATCAATGGAGAATGCAATGCAGTAGGACATCTTCTTGCCCCAACCCTCAGCATAGAGGCGAGGGTTATCCCATGCTTCCTCACAAGCATCCACATGAACCCATCGCTTTTGGTGATCTGAATACACCTCAGTCCAGACATGGTCCTCAGCGTTCCAGACCCAGCGAACACGGCCTCCGACAGCTCGGCAAAGCATGCTAAAGCAGTTGGCCCATTCGCCAACACGTCCTCGTCGGGTTTGTAACAACCGCCATACATCGCCGTAACGAGGGAAGCGCTCGAAAGCACCGCAATGTTGAGCAGAGCATTGATACAATTCGACACGGAGGGCGCCGCAAGCACTCTCTTCAGGTGAAGGAGCAGTCATGCCTCGGGCGATGGTGGGAGATAAGCAGACGGGGCATGGTGGGTTGTTGACCCAGCTAAAGAACGATCGCTTAAACCATCTGTCAACTGTGTTAGTCAATCTACCCGAACGAGATCGGATGAAAAATGACATACCTTAATAATGCCCGGATGACACAATCTTGATAACCCCATTCGGGTCGTCGTCCATCACCCATACTCTCAGCCTGAGCTTGCAAGACCTGAGTCTCTTCCTCGGCCTCGCCATAGATACGATCTAATGGGATGGTTTGCAATGCCTCGTCCAACAGACCGGGGTTCTCGTATTTGGTTGGTGTTAATGATAAGCTGATGAGGAGGTTTCTGAATTTCTGAGAATCGCGATCACCAGCGGCGGGAGGTGTAGGGATCTTGGGGAGATGTCGCAGGGCGGAGTAAGAGGGGAGACCAGGTCCTTGGGATGTCGAGGGTCGGCTATCGCTGGGGAACGGAGAGCTTCGCATACGGGGAGACTGCTCTCCCAAGCTCGGAGAGCCTTGTCGCGATGAGGCACGGAGATCATTCATACGCTTGTCACGCAACAAGCCTTCGAATTGGACCCGAAGGTCTCGGGCCCATTCCTCGCCATACTCGCCCGCAGGCGTACGTTGGCCCGCCATAATTGCTAATATGTTGTTTTGTAAGTGGATAGTTCGTGGATAGTTCGTGGATAGTTCGTGGATGAAGATGTTGAGGATAGATGTTTCAGTATATGTCGTTGCCCAGATACGTGATCGGGCTAGGTAGTTGATGGTTCAATTGTTGCTATTTACGAGGCCCAAGAAACCTCGGAGTGAGATATGTCGTCGTAATATTGCTCGTAAATTGTCGTCGTCAGCAACGAGAGGTGCGTGATGGTAGGCCTGATTGCCACGGTACACGCGTTGTCCAGATGAATCCTTTTGGTCCTGAGAATGACCAACTGACTGTTGCCGCGGGAGTTGTCGCTTGCTCTGACAAGCTGATGACTAAGGTAGCCAGAATCGTTTGTTTTCCTTTTTCTCAATCGTCGTGAGTGTCGTCGAACACTCTTCCGTCGTAGAAACGAGTTGACTCGCTTCTTTTGTTCGTCGTCGCCGAGAGTGAAGGGTTAAAGGAGAGGAGTTGACGGCTCGCGAATGGCTGACCACTGCAGGCAGGTAAGAGAGACAGACAGCACAAAAGAGGAGAGGCAGGAGCAGGCGGCGATGAGAATCGATGGGTGGACCAGGGGAATAAAGGGAAAGGGACGGGGTGTCTCGGGAGGGTGTGCGTCTCGTTCACTCTTGCCCACTCTGGGCCAGAGCCTACGATGGCAGTTTACGCGTCAGCAGTGAGCGCCAGGCCAATGAGGGAGCCGACTGTTGCTCGAGGTGGGGGCCGCTGGGCGCAGGGGCATGTACCGGTACAGCGGCCTCGTACTCTTGTTCAAGTGACGGGAGTGCTCAGGGAACTGGGGAACTGGGAGAACGCCCACTGAGCCTTATAAAATGGCGGAATTGATTGGTCTGTGATAGGTTGGATGGTTTATTCAGTGCTTCCAGGCTCTGATTGTTATTTAATATTACGGCCTCTGAAGGCTACGAATATTGATGCGTGTCGCTATCGTGAACGATTAAATGAGCCTCACGAATATGTAATACCTTTTGACTCAAACTGAGTGAGAACGGGTAAACCATTCTCAAGTCTACGCAACAGCTTCATCATCAAGAGGCGAACCTAGAGGGCCAATCTCAGCAGGCCAGGGCAAGTGTACGTAGTCTTTTTCCAGTGAGTGATACACTTTGAATTGCGTGCGTACGTACGTCGACCTAGGGAACACCGAAAAGCGAGGTGGCGCCTGGCCTAGATCCTCGTCATCAGCGAATTAGCAAGCGTCAGCAATTGCTTGTGCTACAAGTACTTTTTGATAAGGTCAGATGGAGAAGAGAACTACGAGAGGCGATAAAATGTTTTGATAAATTATGGGAATCTGTTTGAGAATAATGGGAAAGGAGCGACAATCTGTATCTGTGCTGGCTGTGGCAATGTGAAGCCTCTAACTGAACCCAGCTGATGATAAGCGCGGGGAAACCGTCGACTGGCGTTAAATACGATCGGCCGCTGTAAAGATGGAGTCGGGTCAGTTCAATTGAGTCTTTGGCGTGAGCAGTCACTAATTCGACATGGGTTGGAATATCCACGTAGTCTACGGAGTACTCTAAAGTCTGAATAAAAAGAATACCTAAACTTGTGATCAGTTCTAGTGGGTGATTCAATGTGCAATCATAGACTTGCCAGCTGGAATAGCAAATATTGAGTATTGTTTCATTTACATTCAATGTTCCTCTATTGCAATATGGCGCAAATTCTAGCACAGAACCCTCTCGTGGCTGCCAAAGACCGCTGCAGTTTTCTGCGAGTCACTCGACCCTGGGGCCCTGGACTAGCAAGTATCGGTACTTTGCTAGGAACGTGCCCCTCGTCTTGGTGGGCGATGACGAGGCAGTGGTGAGGTCCTCTAAAAAGCCGCCCGAAGAAATAGTATCGTGGCACAGCCCATACTGAGCCACGCTGCCCGCAATCCTTTTTCGCAATACGTAGGACAAGGCGTGCGCAGCAATATCCCAGGTAGATAGTCAACGAGACATAGTAACTATCCGCGCTTATGGTTTCAATTGTAGGCCTCTGAGGCATTCTCATTCTGTATTGGCCTCTATATCTTGGATCTCACTAGCCACAGTGACATCTATCCAGTGGCGGTGCTCGCTATTTCCAGTTCCACTAGATCCACTTTGACTCGCGGCCTCTTGTCCCTTGTAATTCCACTGCCTCCATCGACTTGCATCACCAACCCACCAGAAAGTTTGGTTCTGTTTCAATGATTTCCCTATGAGGACATCCATGGATACCTACATATCAGATAAATACGAAGACGTTATTTCCCGAAAAACGATATGTACCCAATATTCGCAAATTTTATGTGGCTCACAAGTGAAGCTATTCCACATGGCCGATGGGCATGACAATCTGTGCAGTGTCGAAAGAGACAACACAGGACAAGATGCTCAGTACGGTTCTCACTACTCCACAGCGATCTGCAACATGCTTCTTTATCTCTATACCTGATACTCGTCGATCTTGGGTCAATTATCTGCCTTACGCCTTGCTTGTATGGCACAGCTCTAGGCACCTCAATACCAAACCACAACCAACGAACAATACAGACAAACCATCTTGGCCATCTTGATACAGCTCAGTGGGCGGGCTTGGAAAGAAGCTTAACTGGCTTTGGCGTCTGCATCGCGTGCGCCTGCCCCTGGAAAAGCGGCCTCGTCCAATCCCATCATCCCATTTGACAGGCGCTCACGGAGAGAGCACACACTCGAGGGACGACTATTTGCTTACCTGGCAACGTTACCACCGAACGGAATTAACCCTGCGTCTCTAGAGCTTCTTGGCAACGGGAACGTTCTCTCAGCGTCGCGTCAAAACTCAGTCACAGGGGTCGAATCGGAGCCGAATTCGACTCTGTCCGTTTTCTCAATTACCTAACGTCGAGTTATGATCTACTCGCCGTTTCCCACATCGAATTTTAGCAGTGTCACACTGTCGCCCGAAAAAGAACACCCAATCGTCAATCGAGTTGCATCTTCAGGCTCAGCCATGTACAGCCAATCATTCTCAGTTGTGGTCTGCCGATCTTGTTGCGCTTACGACCGGGGGGTGTGGTCTAAGACACCGCCAAAGGCCGCGTCATCTTGACTTTGGCTTGCTTGCGTACATGCAAACACCAATATCTCAACTCTATCAGAGAGTCTACGCAACGCGATCTTCCTCAATTGCCACCTCCTGATTCAACAATTTCCCAGAGGCACTTTTGGTATTTTGTGAATGTTTGATGTCTTTCTTATTTTGCAGGTTAATTTACACGGTTTGTTTGATAAGCATTGCCAAGAGGACAAGAGAGATTCCAAGAGATGTGGCCACACCTAGTCAACGGCCAGATCAGATTACGAAGCTAAGAATTTCGCTACCGGGAAGTCTGTGCTACGTACGCTCTCATAGAGTCTTGAGAAAGACGTCCAGATGACCTCAACTGTGGTCCAAGCTGATCTCCAAACCGCTTCAACGACTAGATGCCGCTCTTGATGTCAATCACTCATCGTTTGTTCGACAATCTCATTGGTAACTCACACGGATCTTCCCTGGGATCAACTTAGATTCGACGTGGCTTCCAAGTTCTTTTCTCTTCCCGGTAACTCAACACTTAAGCATGACGAAGCCACAACTGGGGATTACCCGTTGTCGATACGTATCCCTTGAGAACTACCCATAATTACAATCAAGCAGCCAGTGATTCAACAGAAGTATGAGTCGTGTGGGTTTTGTCATGAGTTGAGGATTCAGGGATCTTGGGATACACTTCACCATCGAAGTCTAGCGAACCATGCCATGGACCATCCTGTCATCTTCTCTATCTGCCACTTCACAGATGGATCTCTCCACTCACTTTGACACTCTTGCACATGCCTTGAAAGGCTTGACATGGTCTCTCTTACATGAGGCTATTCCGGCAACAGGCTCGAATTGGTCAGGCTAACGGCCTTGGTCCTCCTGATGCCCAGGACGCGCGTTCTATGGGTGAGCAATGGGGCCTCGTTAATAATATTTGGACGATTTCGGTAAGTTGTGCAACAGTCTAGTGTATAAACCCGCGGGATCTTATTTCTCGATTCGGACCCTTGCTTCTGGTCATAGAAGTCTAGAATTCTAAGCTGTAAGTCGAGAAGTCACTCATCTTGTAAGTGTTCTCGTGACGTGACTCAGGTATGAGTTCATCTGATCCATGACACTCCTATATGCGAGACATGTTCAGCCTTTTGAAACAGAGACTGGACGACGGGAGCAGGGACCTCAAACCCTATTACGCTTCTCATCAATGATACGGTAGCTCCCGAGGAGTGATGTCGTTGAGTGACAAAATCTTTTCATGGTCACAACTCAGACATGGGTACACGTATGCAGTAGAAACCCGATATCCCAAAATTTTGATTCGATAGCCCGTATGCTAGTCTACATAGCCAGTTTAAACATCCAAATCTACAAACTAGGACCATGCTTTTTGAGTCCAGACCCTTTTGACAGCCGTCATCCTTGCAAACTATGCTCAACATGGCTCTACAATCCATGAGCTTATCGCCCACGCCGTATATCTACATTTTTCGTACTCCGTTACTTCCTCCATTGCTCAACGCTGAAGTAGCTCTCGGGCATGTCCACATCCCATGTTGGTCTCTCCACCAGGGCAATCTCGAGAGGCTGGCTTGCGGTGCTGAGAGGGACGACGCCGAAGATGGGTCTGTACTTGAAAGTCATCCACCAACTCTTGCGTTCACCGCCAGTCTCGGCAACTTCGAGATCTTTGCCCACTTCACGACGGTTCCGTAGCTGGGCGAGTTCACCTTCAGGCTGATCCGCTTCATCGTCGCTATTGGCGTCCTCGGGTCGGGGGGCATCCTCCATGTCGATGTCATCCCACTGACCAGCTGTATGTTTGCGAATTTGCGAGGGTGCGATGGCACCTACCTCCATTCTGCCTCCTGCTCCGGTCGAGGGTCCTGTTCTCTTGCGCTTAAGGCCCTGCTTACCCGGGGCAGTGGATTCACTAATCTCGCCATCTACAGGCTTGGGCAGGTCCTGAGCCAAGTCCAACATAAGGAAGAACGAGATACCATAGATCCAAGCACGAGAGCCTTGCCAGAAGACACCCTTGGCTAGGTCGAGGAGATCCTGGACGGGAGCGGGTAGGTCCTTTCGGGCATGACGTCGAGACCAGGGTGTGAGAGAACCTTGGAGAGGGTGGAAAGTAAGAAGGTGCCACGACGAGGTGATAGCGAGGAGGGTGTAGTCGTCCACATGATCGGATGAGCCATTTATTCCATCAGGCGAAGCTCTAGGAGAGATCTTGGTCCGAGGGACATCGGCTGAGAAGGACAGAACCGTTGCTGCAGAATGAAGTTTGGGTAGTAGTTTAGCACTGGGGTTACGAACCCACTTCTCAACGCCCTGCGATGACTGCTCCTCTTCTTCGTCTGAAGAGTCACTCTCACTTGAGGAAGACGCGTCATCCTCGGGCTTGGCCTTCTCACCATCGCTCAGAATCCAGGTATCAATGTAGCCCGCGATGTCAGATGCAGCGAGCATCCTGGAGTCTGGAGAGAAAGCGACATGTGTAATGGTCCTGTCGTAACTGCCAAGACCTCCATTGAGAATATAGCGTGGGATCTTTCGTCGTAAGCGTGTGAGTCTTTGTACACGGGGTGAGAAGATGAGAGATGTTCTGGGGCTGACGGGGTCGAGTGCGGCCATGACAATGCGAGAGCCTTCCTGAATCGCGCAGAGCCATTGTGCGTTAGGTGAGAGCTGCACCTTAATGGCGCCCACACCTGCAAGCTTCGAAGGGAGCTCGGAAGAAGAGACCTTGACGTCGGAAGGCTTGATAGGATCTTGGTGTTCTAATCTGAAAGCCTTGACGTCGATAGCAGTAGCAACAATCAGAAGGGAACCCTCATCATCAATAGTTGCGGAAGTAATATTCGAATCTCCCTTGACGACAATAGTCTTGATAAGTTTGCGGTTCTGGTTGATGTCGACTTCGTCGCCAGCGCTGTTCAACATGTCGTTGGCTGATTTTCGGAGAAGCCAGATGTGAATCTCCCTGTCCCACCAACTGACAACAAATCGAGCCTTGGGCGCACTCAATAGAGGAGCCTGTTGAGGCAAGCTGGGCATCATGCGGTGGTTTTCACGTCCCATCTCCTTTAGGGGAACCACCACGGGGTTGGCATCAGGTCCTGTATCCGAGTTAACTAGAGTTTAGCGATAGAGAGAACTTGTCTAACCTCCTGAGACAATAACGCTGATTCTACCACTCTCAAAAGAAGCCATAGACTTGACATCGTGGTCGTGGTACCTTCGGCCCCAAACTTTGGCCCATCGAGATCCAGCACCATTGTTCTGCTTGTACAGAATTGTTCGTCGGTCCATGCCTCCGCTAAGGATGGATGTGCCGTCAGCACTTATCGCAAGACTCAAGACATCTTGCTTGTGGCTCTGAATGCGCTGCGATTGTGTATATGTCTTGCCATCCCAGATGCAAACCTGGCCAGTTGAATCGCCTGAAACAATATTGCCGTTTGGCAGACATTTGACAGACCAGACAATGATGTCTTTGGAGCCACCAACGAGATCGGAGCCCAGTGTCATCCTACGAAGCATGTGGCCCTTTGTGATATCGTACGCTCGAATTGTGCTATCGGAGCAGCCGACGATGGCGACCCTGCGCGACTGGAAGGTGATGCTGACCATCTGAGCCTTCTTGGTAGGCGATCGTACAAGAACTCGCTGGAATCGCAGATCATCGTCCTCGATGGAGTACATGACAAGCTCGCCATCGATTGTACCAGCAATCAGCTTGGTGGAATCTTGAGGATCGGCGCCGAGAGTGTCCTTGTCGGATCCAGCAGGTTGAGCAGCCATGCACCAGATATCACCATGTTGACCGCTGGCATGTCTCTTTGGCCTTCCTGTCTCAAGATCCCATTCGGTGACTGTGGAAGTATAGCCTATGCTGAACAGGCGGGACTTTCCAGCGCTAATGCGGCCATCGGCAAGCTCCTGGTCAGGCTCGTTGACCCAGACAAGTCCATCAACGCTTCGATCTTTACCGCCTGGAATGATGAGCTCCTGGTTCCAAGAGCCATTCGTAGGGTTCCAGATTTCGATGTCGCCATTAGCTCGTCCAATAGCGAGTCGCGCAAGATTTGCCTGCACTGCCGAGCGCGTCTTGGGGTGTGAGAAGGCTATAGCGTTAATGGCTGAAGGTTTGTATGGAACGAATCGACATCGATGGATATCCATTGTGCGGGCGGTTTCTGGGCTCTGAAAAGAGTCCTCGGTCGCGTGATAATTCGGAATTAGGTATTAACTCGCTGAGATACGAGGATCGACTCAGAATTATTGCGCGAATAGAATTAGATACGTTAACCTGACGCCGCGTAGCCAGGCGTAGAGAGAGATCCAGTTCAGGAAGAAAAATGAATGCTAGCCTCGCGAACTCGACCAAATTTTTTTCTCTGGAAAGAAAAGATAAATAAGGTGTGGTCATAGCGCACTTAGTGCCCCTCCATAATCCACTATGGCAGCCGCGACCAACCCCTCACCTTCCCTCAGTGCGTACCCCTCTGCTTCCCTTCTTCTGTGGGTTCGTTCGTGCTATTCTACCTCTTCTAGATCTCTTCTGAATGCGTCACATTTCCGTCGGTTTAGACCTCTTCTAATGACTCAACGGAACCTCGTAAATTCGCAAACGTCGTAACCTACAGCTCAACATCAACACAAAAGTCGTATATGGTCCTGTCTTTTCAGTATCGTCCTCGTCCTTAGTCCACGTTCTTCCGAGCCGCGTTATCCACGATTTCCTCGATTTACTTCCGCATCCCCGAACTCTGCTCTACAAGTCATATAAGCCACCAGCTATAAATAGGAGCTTATCTCCCCCGAGTTCGACTTCGTCATAACAGCATCTACAAACTCCGTCATGGATTTCAACAGCTCCTCGCCCTTCCCGGAGGGCGTCATCTCCTTCCTCGACACTGATCTATACAAGTTGACCATGCAATGCGCCGTCTTCAAGTTCTTCAAAGATGTGCCTGTGACATACGCCTATACCAACCGAACTCCAGACAAGAAGCTGTCGCGCACGGCCTTCAAGTGGCTTGAAGAGCAAATTCGAAGTATGAAATGCGGTTTTTGGTGATCTCACCTCCAAATCTCAGACTAACCTTGATGGACAGAACTCGGAAACATTTCTCTTTCTACCGACGAGTACCTTTTCCTCAAGAAACACTGCGACTACCTCTCCGACGACTACCTCAACTTCCTCAAGGAATTCCGACTTAGCCCCCGAGAACAAGTTGTTGCTACCTTCATACCCGTCGGCGAGGATAATGGAGACGACTCCATTGAGGGCGACGTCGATATACAGATCAAGGGCACTTGGGTCGACACGATCCTCTACGAAATCCCCATGCTTGCTCTGACATCCGAGGCGTACTTCAAGTTCATGGACACAGACTGGAACTATGAGGGCCAAGAAAAGCAGGCATTTGAGAAGGGACTCAAGCTGTTAGAGGCAGGATGCATCACATCGGAGTTTGGCACACGAAGACGTCGCGACTACCACACCCAGGCCCTTGTATTCCGAGGATTGGTGCAAGCTTCCAAGGAAGCTGAGAAGAAGGGATTCCCTGGCAAGCTTTCTGGAACCAGTAACGTCCATCTAGCTATGCGCTTCAACATCCCTCCCGTAGGAACTGTCGCCCACGAGTGGTTCATGGGTGTTGCCGCTATTATCGGTGACTACAGGTCTGCCACCGAGTTTGCGCTGCGCCACTGGGTAGCCTGTTTCGGCAACAAGCTCGGTATTGCTTTGACCGACACCTTTGGAACTCAAGAGTTTCTGCGAGCTTTCACCCAGCCTGTGCAAACTATCGAGGGTGGCTTCCCAGCAGAGACCTTCAAGAAGGCTGATGGAACCATGAAGACATATGCGGAGACCTTTGCTGGTATTCGTCAAGATTCTGGCGACCCTGCAGAGTACACCAAGTGGATGAAAGAGTTCTACGATAAGCAGGGTATTACCGACAAGAAGCTGATTGTCTTCTCTGACTCGCTGAACATTGAGAGGTGTCTCGAGTATAAGAAGATTGCTGAGGACCTTGGCTTCCAGCCAACATTTGGTGTGGGAACATACCTTACCAACGACTTTGTGCACCTCACGACTGGCAAAAAGTCTGTGCCTCTGAACATTGTCATCAAGATCAGCTCGGCGGCAGGCCGCCCCGCTGTCAAGATCAGGTGAGTGCTCCGTATCTAGACTCACAATATTATCAACTAAACCGCTATAGTGACAACATCGGAAAGAACACGGGTGACAAGGAGACTGTGGAGAAGGTCAAGCAGGAGCTTGGATATGTCGAGCGCGAGTGGAAGGAGGGTGATGAAACCTCACGATGGGGCAAGGAATAAGGAGAAAATAGACCAAGATACCAGGCAAACATTGCCGATTTGATTAAGGGAGGGCCGCATAAGCACCAGAAAAGAGACGGGAAACAGCGCAAGCTTGGATTATCTGAGACCAATCGATTATGCTGTAATACTGGTTTAGATCTGAACGCCGCTCAATCACAGAAAATCATGTTGAACTGAGTTGGGTATCTGCGTAGCCTACAAACACGCTGAATAAGTGGTGAGTCCAAGCCAAACCTCAAGCCGCATAGTTCTACACATGCAAAATGCAGCCATAAATCATCACTCCTCTGTAGTCTCGACGATGGGTGTCAGACCAACCTCCGTCCTCGCCCAAGTGATACACTCTCGCCACTCCGACATATTCGTAACCTCAAATTCAGGATCAGGTTCCCACAACATCTCCGAGACTTCGTCCACCATCTTCTTACCAAATGTACCAACCCACCAAGCGATCTTGCCCAACGTGTCAAGCTGCACTCCCCAGAAGACCATAAGAAGCAAAGCAACTGGATCTGAACTCTTGAGCGCTAGCCCAAACTCCCGTCCTGCAAGAGCTGGAAACCCTATGGCCATTCCTTTGAAGACATCTTTGGAATCTTGAACGAAACACGTTTGTATAGCGGAGAAGCTGGTGCGGTATGAGCTGATTCGAACGCTGGCTTCGGACTGGTCGTTGGCAGCTGAACCAGACGGTGTTTCGCAGGCTTTGTTGATGATAGTGCTTAGACTCTCCAGAGCTTCCTCAGTTTCTTTGCTCAAGGACGTGGGTGTCTCAGTCTGAAGCTGTGTCCTTAACATTAAAGCCTCTGTAGACCGTGATAAAGCTCCTGATATCAAGGCGTCGAAGTGCTGATTGGCGATAGAGGCATTTCCCATGAGAAGCTCCCACAATGTGACCATGCGTTCCAAAACACCCTCGTGAAGTTCTTCGAAAGCACTACATTGGCCGAGAGCCATGTTTACAGCGACAGCAAGGAATGAGAACATGAAGATCTTCTGGGCATTCTCAGAGTTGACGTTCTCAAGCTGTGCTCTGAACGAACGGCTCGCTTTATCGTAGTACTCCACGGCCAACTTGGCGTAGTAAGTCTCATGGTCTTCTTCAACAACTACAGCACCGCCGCAGAGCGCGACTTCGAGAGCTGAGAAGGCAAACATGCCTTGTAGGAGATACTCGTGCTTAAGAGCCCAGCGAGCCATGTCTTCTTGTAGCCATTGGTTATCTTCTGGGATGCTGGCTAGACTTTTGTAGCTTGATGATGTCCAGCGATGCATGAGTTCAAGCTCTATTCTGCGTCTGGTCTCTGTTGCTGGGAGTTGGGTTGGTGGCTCGGTGAGATATGAGCAGCCCTCGAGATTACGGGCTAGACAGTTGGTGCAGGGAGGGCCTCCCTCGTCACACTGGGAGAGTTAGTGATTTATTCTGAAATTTGGTGAGGGTATTTACTTTAACGTGGCGCTTTTTGCAGTTTCGACAGCCGTGTCGAGACTTGTTGTGAGTCCTTCGTTTCATCATGACGGCGAGGAATGCTAGTTGACAGGCGAATAGGTAGCTGTTCTGAAAAACAATGACAACCGATGATAGTCACGTAATAATTGAATTCGATTCCATGTAACTAAAGCGAAAAGAATTGATGAGCTGGTATAAGAGTTGATGTTAAAGCTGAAGCCTGGGATATAGTGAGGTGGCTGTGCTTATGGCTAGTCCCCTCATGGGTATAGGTGAAGCTGACGAATGAGGTTCAAGAACGCTTTACTTGAACGAAACGAACAGTATATGCCAAGAAATTATATCTAACCAAATAACATTGTTTTTGAGACTATAGAATATGAATGCGTGATCAGAAGGACATGGTCTCAGCCTAGGTATTGAGAGCTGGCTCGTGGTGGCTGTCAGTTGGATGCAATTCTAATGGAATTTAATTGTTCATTTAATCATAAAATCTTACTATCCAAGCCGCGTCTATCATCTGTGACTCTCCTAATCAATGACTCGTGTGGCACCATCTTTTTGTGGTTGTAAATGAGCCTCCACACATCAGACTCTCGAGCATCACGCCCAGCAACCCACCAACAATAACACCGGCTGTCTCACCAGCTCCCACCACCTGCAAGCCAAACTCCAGGTTGATTCCCGACTCGAAAGACTTATCTTGCAAAACTCGGTCGAAAATAGTCATATAAACTGCTCCTCCGCCAAGACCGGCCCCGAAAGCCAGTAATCCAACGAGGACTTCTGCTGAGAAGATCAGAAAGATCGAGTTGGCGAGCAAGATGAATGTCGAAGCTCCGATGATTGTAAAAGCGGCCTTGGTACTGGTGGGTCGGAAGAGAAGCGTGTGCGTTCGTGAGATAAAGTTGCCGAGCTGAAAAGCGAGGCCGTAGGTGGTGAAGTAGGAGAAGAACGACGTATACGATGTAGGAAGCGGCAAGGCTCGAGCTATGCCTGGGTATGCCAAAGCCTGAATAGCAAATGTTCCAAATAAGGGCATCATGAATGGTCGAATCATAGCTTTAGTAAGGTTGAGTCGGTTTTTCGTGCTGAGCATGCGTGAGAGCTGCTCAACGGGATCCTGGGCGAGCAGAGAAGCATCCTCAACATCCACCTTTGAGGCCTGCTGTTGCGCGAGAGGATAGTTGACGGGTGCTCCTGGGAGAACGACAAAGAACGCGACGAGCATGGCACCTGTAAGTGCATAAATGCAGTCAATAAAGTCCCGTAAAAAGGACTCCAGCCAAACAGTCAAGACAAATGGCAAGATTGCGCAGAACACAGCCCCAGCTCCGACGCCAGCGCCCCATCCCGCGAGCCCAACACGGCCGTAATATCGTAACATTCCCAAAAACGAAACTTCCATTGCAGCAGCGGATATTGATGCCAAAACTGATGTCAGGATTCGAAGTGGCGGTGCAATATTAGGCGGCGTGACGTTTGTGACGATAGCCACTATGATCCAGCCTGCTCCAACAGTGAGAGGACGCATCCAGTAGGGAACACGGTGAAGAGCATGTGGCATTAACAGCTTCGTCGCCAAAGCTGGAAGAGTCTCGATGAGAAGAACGATCCATCGCGGATACGGAATGATGAGATAATTTGCTGAGTGCACGATGAAGGGCACAATCGCGTTCACGAGTCCTGAAAGTGGTCAGTTGAGAGAGGCTTCATGTGAAGACAGTTCAAATTACCGAGAATTGCGAACCCGAGGTACGTTAGCATCGTGACACTCAACCTCGAGCTCTTCTGAGCATCCATATTGAACTCCATCACCTCGAATTCTCCATGAAAGAGTCGGATCAAAAAATTGAAGGGGAAAACGAGGCTTTTCAACAAAGAACAAATTTAACTGCCGATACTTTAAAGTCAATAAATTTCATGTAAGCTTATTTATCCCTTCGCTTTGGCCGAATACGGTTTACGGAGGCCCAAACACCGCGCGCGGATAAATACGAGAGGCCATGACTCTAAATACCTTCCCTGAATAAGGAATTATAGAGCATCTTGTTACGAATCAATTCATCACCAGCGTAAAATGACGTACAGAGATTGGATGGAAGAGGAAGCTCATGTAGAGCCTCTTGTTGGACCACGTGGGGCTGTTTCCAAGGGCACGATGCCGAGTGATTGGCTGTAGCGTATTGATTCAACGCTAAAGATCTGCGGTCAATAGTGGGTTCATGATGGGTTACAGAGGCTAGAGTCATGATAGATAGACTACAGTATCATGAGAGACGAAGGAGAAGAGATAGGATGACGACCATGGATCACGAGGGACTTGTAGTGTTCCATTTTCTATTGTCGACAATGTTCATAGCACTCCCATCAACATGACCTAGATAATTCAATGACCTCGTCTTCAATATCACATCGCTCGTCCTCCAGGATGAGAAGAGCTCCTAATGCTGACCCTGAAGATGCATCGTTTCCATCTGCCCAGTCAGCTCGACCTGTTCTGACCCAGCTGAAGCCATCATGGTTCATACCGCGATACCTGAAAAGCTTCAGGTGGATAGTCATCACCCTCACATTCATCCTTGTCTCTTGGGTAGCTTACACGAGACTTGTAAGTCAACCAAACATCATCACCACCAACTCAACTAACAACATCAGCTTTCTCAACCACTTGACCATATTCTTTCCAGTCATCATGGCTCATCGATTCTCACCGTCAAAGATCTCAAAGCTCTCACAGTCCCTCAACGATCCTCCAAACCAAGCGCATCCCGTCGCATGCGTCTTTTCATGCCCGCAGACTCACCGCACATCAACCTCTGCAAAACTATAATGTCCGCCGTCGCGATGGGCTACCCCATGCCTATTCTACTAAACTGGAAGCGTGAATACAATCGACCTGCATGGCATTTTGCAGGCAGTCACATCGCCAAGCTCGAAAGTCTCCTCGCTGCTATCGAAACACTCCTTGAATCAAAAAGCAACGATGTAGGCGAGGACGATGTAGCGGTGTTGGTCGATGCGTATGATATGTGGTTTCAGCTTACACCTTCTGTTTTGCTAGAACGATATCATCGTCTTAACAGTGAAGCTGATGCAAGGATACGCAAGCAGTGGAAAGATCTCGGCATTGGCACTGACTTTCCTATATCACCACCTTGCCAAGACATAATCATCACTACAGCAAAAGATTGTTTTCCAGACTCTTACTCTGGGTCTGATCCTCACTATGAGCATTGGTCTGAATCGCCCATGCCGAAAGACATGTATGGACAAGACACAGATAAAGTCCCATGGTCTTTCGATCCAGCGCGCAAGTACAAAAAGGTCCGACCACGATGTGTGAACAGCGGCCTTATCATGGGATCTATGGGAGGATTGAGAGATGCTCTAAAAAGATCTCAAGAAAAGATCGATGCGGTAGCCATGAAAGGTCGTCAGCTTTGGAGTGACCAGGCGCTTATTGGAGAGGTTATCGGAGACCAGGAGATTTGGCGCGAGTGGATGAGACACGTTGGATCATCATGGAATGGATCTGCTGCTCTAAACGATAGAAGTTCACTCGATCGTACAGTCCGTGATATCGCAGATGCTGCCCTCCTCGGAAAACGATTCGAGTTCGGTATCGGTCTAGACTACAACTTCACCACGGCACCACCAACATGTTCCTCCGAAGAAGACGGCTACTTCGTCAATCTCTCCAACGAGACCAACATCCGCGAAGAATCTCAAAAAGCCGGTGTTCCAGGGGACATCCGCATTCAAGGCATACCATCCGAACTACGCAACATAAAAGACAAACTACTCTCTTCAACAAACTGGGGTACAATCCCCCTCTACACAGACTTCTTCTTCGGCACAACGCCAATAGCAATCCATCACAACGCCTACATAAACGGGCTTAAAGGCTTCAGACTCAAGAACTGGTGGCACGAGATGTGGTACCATCCTCACCTCCGCCATCTCATCACCCAACGTCTCCAGCAGACGCCTTCATCTCACATACTCGCAGAGATCGAAGACAAGATCGCGTATAAATCGCCGCAAGAAGATAAGCTGCGCAAACCCCGTGTGTTTTCTCCCCAAGAGCCAAACTTTACGCCTATAGACTGGGACGCCGTGTGTCAGAAGCCAGGTCACGCTGTGAAGTGGTACGATGAGCTATTTGGCGACGACAAAGGACCCTTGGCTGTATATTCGGTGAATTGGTCATAGTCCGTGATTTAGAGGAGAAAGAATAAGAGGCTACGACAATAAAACACAAATACTTCCTTCAGGCATGGTGTCACACACAGCGAATCCCTAGATCTCTTGGCGGCGTCTCATGACACATTACAAATCACGGCAAGCCTCGGACCCGAAGAGACGAATACTACAGTACCATGACCTTTTTTCTCGATCCGAGCTAAGATAGTAGTCGGTTATAGCTCCCCCTAGTAAGACTGTTAGCTCCGGGAACCATCTGGCTCTACGATCTAAAACGCCATAGCTCAGCCTGAATAAACTCCCCCTTCAGATAAATCAGGGACCAGCGCCCGTACGGGGAACCTTAAAAAGTGTTAGAGTAGCTTTGTTGGTAGTTCGAAAAGCCTCGTTATGCCGCGAGTTTTTGTTGTCCTCGATAGCTGCAAGCCTCTTATCCCTTGGTCTGGGATGACGGTCTTGGCGAGGCAGTTATCCATGGACTCGGTGCAACGTTAGACGGGGAGATGAGAGTGTTGGTGGAAGGGCTGAAACAGTCAGACGTCACTTGGCTGACAATAGCAGAAGAGTACTAAGTAAGATTTTGTAGTTGTAATGTTTCAATTCAGAGTCGACGTGGCTGCATTATCTCGAGTTCGTTGGTCCACAGGCCAAGTAAAAGAGTCCCACCTGTCAATCAGGGTATACAACCATTAACACCATTCCCATATATGAACATAGTAAAAAAGGCTGCTGAAAAGAGCGCTTTGGGACAACGCCCCGACGGTTTGTGCTGCTTCAATGACCAGGCTTCATGATGTCTCCTCTGATATTCTGACGATCTCACATATACTCCTCACAAAAATCATGTCGACCTCCTGTGGCGGCTCCGTGTCCATTAATCTCTCCTCCCCAGCACCTCCTTCAGAGATCATCCTGGCTGTAGCCACTAGCCTAGAGATACAGCGAAGAAGACCTGATTCGATGTTTCGTGTCGCATTGTCTTGAACAGTTGCTGTAGATGTTTCCTCCTTGCCAAATCCCATGACTGTCAGGGGAGCACTGAACTTCTTGGCGAACCGACCAACACTAGGTGAGGGGTTGAGCTGAGGTGTGCCCAGGCCTAGAAGCGATGCGGCCTTCTTGGGGATGTTCTCACCCTGCTGTTTCGAGTCCGAGGTCGACGCTCGCTGTCCTGATGACTGGTTGCGGGGAACTCGTGAAACGTAGTTGTAGGCGACGATGTGCGCATACAGGGCATCACAGATGTAATCTGAGCAGCCTGAAAACACATGTCGCAGCGAGGCCCAAGGCACTGGAGATGCGGCGGCGCCCGAATGTGTGTTGCTATCATACGAGTGTAACCGCTGACGTCTGGTGCTAGTTGAGTCGCGACCATGTGAGACCACCTTTTTCCAGATTGACTTTCGTGGGTGCAGCGTCGCTGAGTCGTTGGCTGGCTCAGACCAAGCGTCGACTGAAGGTTGCCGGACTTTCTTTGAGTAGGCGCGGATTGTTTCTGTTGTCAAACTAGATGACAAGAGCATTGTTTCTGGGAAGCAAGCAATTGAGACTCGTAGTGTTTCGATGATATCAGGTGGCAGTGGCACGGCCTTTGCCAAGTCGTCGACGGGAATTTGAGGAAGACATGGAAGATTGGAGTCGTCGAGCCAAGATTCGACAGTGGGTAGTGGTGATGGAGGTGGAGTTTGTTCGATGTAAACTGTGTCAGGTCGTGACAGTGGTGGGGGAGGTGGATAGTGCTCCATGAATGTGTCTTCGTCCTCGATTTCTAGCTCAATTGACCCAAAGTCTGATTTGAGAAGGATTGTGTTGTTGTCGGTCTCGTCGCGAAAGCGCTGGGTGTAAGAGGGTGTCTGCTTGGTGTAACCTTGACTGTCCGGGCCTATCCGCGAATCAAAGCTGGGTATTACGATCCGAGGAGTTGTGTCCAATGGATCCGTCGCACTTGTGAGGGATGTTTTTCTGGGGGGAATTGTTGGCGCGTCCATGGATTTTACTGAGAATTGTTTTTTGTGTTTGCTCTGCTTGGGAGACTCGTCAATGCAGGAGCAGGCTCTGTGAAGCCGAGGTTTGGGCGCCTCCATCATGACAGTGATATCAAAGGTGGGCTCGGTGTTTGGGGGTGTAGGAGGTCGTGGTGATAAAGCAGCTGTCTCTTTTGGCGTGGCCAACTGCTCCCGACATGGAGGCTCAGGCTCATCATCATCATCGTCAGAATCAACATCAATCCAACTGTATTCTTGACTTCGAGTGGGTGACATGAGATCCTTGGGCGATGGTGGGTTTCCACTGGCCGATGTGAGAGATGTCGCTGTTGTGACAATGGATTGCTCGCGTAACTTGATAGAAGGCACCTCAATGGCTTCAGAGGACTCTGATAATGATTCGGACTCCTCGTCAGATTCGATCTCATCAACACCATGCCCACGGTGTTCGAGAAAAGACACCATTGACTGCCGCTCTTCGATGGACCCTAAATTCTGTACTCGCACGGATCCGGATTGATATGGGGAAGTAATGATTCGACTTGGTCCCATTATACCATGAGTGGCGTGGTCCTCTGCAAACCACACGGGAGCGGATGGCATACCAGCAGTCATGTTCTTTGCCATGAACACTGAGCTCGATCTTTCCAGATCTCTGGCCAGTATCTCGGGAAAGCAATCCATCATGTCGTCAATGACTTCTTCGTCGAGAATACTTGGTGTCTCTGAGCGAGGAGCTGGTAATGCAAGCGGCAGCAAGCCTGTCATGCTCGAGACTGAACGTCTTTTCGAAGGAGAAGATGGTGCTGAGGGCGAAGGTGAAGCCTCGCGCGAATTTGGATCTTGTCTGTACAAGTATATAGCCACTGGAATCCGAGGAGCGAGCACAGACATGGAGGCTGATGCAGGGACGAACAAGACCCAACAACAAGAACAGACCACGAATCAACGTGATTCACTGCCTTGGCATTTAGAGGAGGACGATCTCAAAGGGCACCACGACACTTATATGATTTGACTCGGACTGGAACTTAATAGCAAGTCATCAGGGAATAGTGGATATAACAGTGGCTAGAAGTGGACATGCAGGGCGAGACACCGTCGATCGAGGGAGGCAGGGGCTTATTAGTCTGTTAGATCGACGAGACCATGTATGTACAAGTACGTACTGTATGTAAACGTCGAGAGACATGGGATGGAAGCAAGAAATTGGGCTGCAGTGGGCAAGGCAAAGAATGGACGGGCGGGGTCTGTTGCAGTTGCACATAGTACAGGCCAGGTAACCAAGGACGTGATACTGGCATCGGGACTGGCGTTGGCACTGGCACTGGTAGCGGAAGAGATAAATGTAACTAACGGCCACGCCCTGACGACAGGAATGAGGTGGGAATCTGAGTGGCGTTGTCGGGGAGGCAATGGTCGCGCCGCGAAAAAGCAAAACAAATCCAGACAGACCAAGACAGGTAAGTTCGTATAGACCATCACCAGGCGCCGCGAGCGGGCTCTAATGGGGGCCTTGACTCTTTTCGACCTCAAGGTTTGGAAGCTGCTGATCCTTGGACGAAAGAAACCAAGGAAGAAGCGCAAGGGAGGACAAGAAGGGGGTTGTCTGTCTGTGTTGCCCACGAGCATTGCATTGTTACCTCCATCTCGGGATGCAGGCTGCTTGCTGGAATCTGCTGTGACATGTCTACATATCACATCACATCTCCACTTGGAGAACGCGAACATGCCTACGGCTCTCACAAAAAGCTCAAGCGGGAAAATGCCGCGAGCTACTGTCCGCGAACGGCAACTATGCAGGGCCGGGGGAAGCTGAATCGGCCCAAACAGAACTTTCACTTGAAGCTGCCATCAGTAAGGAAAGACAACTGAATTCCACTTAGCGTCAAGACAGAGCAGCACTGGACATGGTGTTCCAGTGTGCCAAGACATTGCCAACGAGGGCGCAGATAGCGGCTGGGCATTGAACTCGTCCACACCATGGGACAGACAGTTTTGCGTCAGTGAGATGATTAGATCCTCGAGGCGGGTGAGTTAGTGCTGGTGCATCACCCGGGAATAATTAGAACTGTTCTCCCCGGTCACAAAGCATCACCGGACGCGATCATAGTCAGTCAGTAAGCACCTTAGCCAGCTTAGCAGCATTGTTGTGATGGCATCGTGGCTGAAACGGAAGACTGGTATGTAAGCTAAACTCTGATTCCCATTGTCAGGTCTCGGCCCCGAAATGGTCAAGATAGAGCAGAGCTCTCCTCTGAGCTGCTGTTCATACGCGATTCCGCCGGGGAAGACTCGGATCTGGAAGCAGGGAGACGATAATGAGAAATAGCCAGGGGAACGATAGAGATGCGGAGAACCCAAGCAGGCCAGGATCAGATTATGACAGACTTGACAGGCAGACAGGACAGGACAGGGTAGTTTGAGAGGGTCCCTGGTCCGTAGATGTAAGGGAGATCATCAGGACTGGGTCAGGTATGCGTGTATGCGTTACGCTTATCGGTCACCACATGGTTATCGTCTGCACGTGCTGGAAGCGAAAGGTGACGAGATGAGATGGGTCGGCGAGATGTGATATCACTTTCAAGCCTAGGCCATGTGTTTTCATGCAGGAGATCGAATGAGGTAAACGTGGCTCTCTCGAACTGTTGCTGATGTCAATTACTGAAAGCATCACCCGGTTGACAATGGGGGTTAGTCTGGTATGTGATAAGTGCCCGCAGGCTAAGTCTCAATGAGAAGAAGAGAAGTAAGAACAAGAAAAAAGGACCATTCGCTGTGGTAAGGGTCGGCAAGACATGGAATTACAGTGGAGCATCTGTAAGCAAGGGAGTGATGTCAATCGTTGAGGGAGAAGCGAGAAGATGGTCGATGGTCGATGATGATGCGAGAAGCAAAAAGCAATTAAGTTTGGCACCGACAGGGCAGGGACTGTTCTGGAGAGCTTCAGTGCAGATTCAGAGGAAACACCTGTAAGTTACAGGGTGGTAGGTAAGACAGTGGAGCTAAACCACCTCGATCAATACTTCTGACTTCTCATAACTGGCGTTGATCTAGGCTCAATTACAGTGATTCAATATGTACATCTTTAATCAAAATCAATTTAAGCTACAGCCAATATTGCCAATATTCAAGCTGAAGCCGGAGAATTGGATCTATCAATCGCTGACGGTACCTGAATTATGGATACAAGGTGACATTTCTAGGGGACTCGTGCACTGTCCACCGCGCTAATCTACAAAATCAGGCGCTCACCGCCCGCGGCTGCTTTTGGCGCAAAAGAGAACGGACCCGACGGGATCCACCAAAAAGCAATCAAAACTTTGCGGCTACAGACGAAAAGAAAAGAAAGGGTCAAAGCTTGTGCTTCGACCAAGCAAACAAAGACAAAGAAAAGTTCTTTCTGCAACGATCCCAGCAATTTTGTTTCGGCCTTTTGAGAGACATCAGATCTCCTTCATCAAAGATCTGTCTCGTCTCGTTTCGTCCTAGTCTCATCTTGAAAAAGTTCCTAGACCTAGAATTGGACCTGGACCAACCTGGACCCTTCACAATACGAAGAGAAAAAAAGCCATTGGAAAAAAAGTGAAAGCCGAGCTCTGATTGGTCAGATATACAACACCACCTAGATTTTTAGGTGCAGTTGTAAGTGCCTGTTGGCTCTGCTCGCTATTTCACTTCAGTCTACACCACCACAAGCACAATCTTTGTTTGCTTGTTCTACAACACTTCCAGTCTCCCAAACGCATGGTCCATTGCGGGATTTAGGACCAACTGTCTTCGTGAATTGGCTGATCCCGGCTTCTCGGGCGCTTTCCAGCAACCATTACCACGACTTTGGGCCAACTAACATTCCTTAGTTGCAAGCCCAGCAGAGAGCTCTTAGTGAAGACTATCTCATTAAATCCGAAAAAGACATTCGTCAACGGCAGCCAAAGACAATGCTGACCCAAGAGTTCGTTTCGACCATCTGCGGTCCTCCTCTCGCTGCCAACACAGCCATTTCCAAGGACGTCGGCATCTACTCTCACTCCCTCACACCATCCCACACCATCAAGGCATCTTTCAAGAAAAGTTCCACCCCTGTCAACGGTCTAGCCGTCAGTGAGTCTCATATTTTCGCGGCACAAGACCAGAAGGCACATGTCCACGTCTACTCGCGTATACGCGGCAATCAGGAGGCTCTCGTGCCGTTCCCTGAGAGGATCCGCAGCTTGGCACTCGCTGGTCAAGTGTTAGCTGTGGGCTCTACCGAGGGCAGACTATTTCTCTGGGAGGTTAGTTCAGTCTCACTCACGCCGTTGCGAGTACTACCTTATACGCGTGGTACTATCGTCGAATATGAATACTGACAAGTGATATAGACGTGTACAGGTCGGCTAGTGTCAACACCACCTTGCCATGTTCAAGCTGTTTCTTGCTTGGCTGTGACGCCATATCACATCCTGTCCGGTTCTGATGACTCAAACATTAACGTATGGTCAATATCACGACTTCTGGAGCTCGATGCTCAGGCGGAACAAGAGCCTGATCTAACCCTCTCCAACCATCGCGGTGCCATCACAAGTCTAACTGTTGGTCCTGGCACCAACCCGGAAACTAGCATATGCGTGTCCGCCAGTAAGGACAAGACATGCATCATCTGGAACTATCAGACCGGCCAGCTCCTCCGTACACTGCTCTTCCCAGCCTTCCCACTCTGCACCCGTCTGGACCCAAGTGCCAGGGCACTCTTCGTGTCTTCTGAGGCCGGTGCCATCTACCTTGTCGAGCTATTCGGTGGCGACAAACCGTTGCTTGGTTCCCGCAGCACAGAGCTACCGTCTATTGTCGTGCAAATCAACACCCCGCTTGCTGTTTCGGATCCAGAAGTCGGACAGCCATCATGCCTTGCTCTGACATATGACGGCACTTCGATATTGTCCGGACACACCAAGGGCAAGATTCTACGGTGGAGTCTGGCCGAAAACGGCCATTCTACAGACGTTGCGAATCTAAATGCTTCTGTCACCAACCTGTGTTTCATACCTCCACTATCAACTGAGCAACCAACAAAGACGGTATCCATTGTGAAACCAAACCAGAGCCTAAAGCGGTACAACTTTACGGCCCAGCTTACCACGGATCTGGGGGAGCATACGAAGCTTGACCAGCTGCTTGAGACCAATGGGATCCCATCGGAAACTCTTGAGACAGCAATTTCATCCGTAACAAATCCACCAGAGATTCAACAAGATGACGAACTTGCCAGACAGGATGCCCAGTTCCGGGCCATCATAAACAGCTGCAACCTACTTCAAGACCCGATTGTTTAGATATCTGCCGCAAGCGCACACCCTTACAGCAGTCAGCTTCCCAAATACTCTAATGTGTAATCTCCTGAGAGCACGCATAAACCGTCCACAGTCGAACCTCGTTTCGGATTAGTTCATGTTGCTTCCCGTCTCTTTTCTCAGCCTCAACGCTCTAGCATGTCCTATGTAACAAGTCGTACAACTCACGTTGCTGGCCTCGTTCACTCTTCTCCTTCCAAGCTGGTCCCCCGAGAAATATGTCAAAGCGTACAGCAGGTTGCACATGTGTCACAACTCACATTCTATGGGAGAGGCATTCTCAACTTTACTTCCCTGTTTGGAGAACTGAATTCGTGGTGGCTGCCATAACCCGCACTTGGAGTTGCATCGCACTGGTTCGGAGTAACGTGCATCGCAGTGGAAAAGTTCTTGCAGCAAAGTGTGGCTGCATTTCAGTTTCGTTTCTTGTTTAACGCAAGGGATTCTCTGATGCAGATGATAAATGCTGTGGGCACTAGTCTTGGATTCTCATGCAAGGGGTTCCGAGACGCTCTGCGAGTGTAACATCTGTCACTTCACTAGGTGAAATCGTCCACCAGATCCGATAAACGGGCTTGTCGTTTAAATAAACTTGACCATATCGGGAGGGACTTGCAGTCGTATTTGCTGGGGAAATGACACTACCCGATACTGACCCAGCTGAGGTTTTCTGATTGATCATAACATCATCGTCATCCAAATTGAAACCTTTTCGTTATATGCAACTGATGATGCTTTTGACATTGGTTCATTCTTATTCCCTTGCATATGGATGTCTTGTTATCGTACCTCCCGACCGCCACGACGCGGAATAGTCCATCCGACAGAAACGGCTCCTAAGCCCGAGACAACACGCGCGAGAGAAGAGATCATCACTGCGGTTTTGTTTCCATGCTTGTATTCTGCGTTCTAGCCCATTGCTTGCAGTTGTTCTCGGACATGATCAAGAACCCGCTGCAAGGAGAGGTGTTTTCAGCTTCAGGGTTTAAGACAGGTGGCGGATATGCCGGTAGGGATTGGATGCAAGGGAAAGGAGTAGCCGCGGTGAGGCATCAGTGGAATAGGAGTTGGAATGATATGATTTTGCACGAATGAGTTTGCTTTTGTGAGTTGCGTGAGGTTTTATGCAGCTTCAAAGGGCACATCTTGTAAGCGTTAGGTGAAGTGGATTTGAAGTCATGTTCCGAGTTCCCTACATCCACAAGGAATTCATTGAATGATAGTTTAGCCTCAGTTGGTATTTCTTACTGAACAAATAGGAGCCAGGTCATTTGTTTCTCTCGCGTAGGAGACAGTGACCCATACCCGCATGCTTCCAAAATTGAGTGAAATCGGTGTTCTAGGGTAGCAGAATCACCAAAGCAATATTTTCCTCTGTATATCACATACTGTTCAATACACCGGATTATTGGCATATGTCAACATAATGCAGTGTTCTCCGGTAAACAAATCACTTGCAAAGGTGACATCTACCAAGGCCATTTTCTTATAGATTTGCCAATAGCTCTATCATAAATGCACGTCGTAATGATTGATAATACACCGATATCTACGGAGCATGATGCCGAATAGCAATCGCCTCTTAAGCACTGTACTCGACACCAATAAATGGTGGCCAACTACAGTACGAATTCCGCAAGCGGAAAGGCCGGCCGGAGCGGCAAATTTCTCCGCGCCGACTAACACCGAGCTCGCAGCGTCAAATGCCTTGCATCATCGGATACTTCTAAGCCGTCGCGAATCTACAATCTAGTCGATTTCCCCAACCTACAACATACACCAAATGTCTGCCGTTGGCACACTCAGAGGCGACATGCCGCAACAAGTCCGATCACTCGTGAGTCCTGCCCCTCATTACGGCCGCCGAAATTTGCAGAGATCGCCGTGCACACTTGATATCGACAATTGCTGATGGGGATTTTAACCAGTACCGCCAATTATTACGGCAAGGTTCGCAGTTCGCTGCGTACAACTTTCGAGAGTATGCGAAGCGACGGACGAGGGATGCTTTCCGGGAGCATCAGGGCGAGCAGGATAGCCGAAAGGTGCAGGAGTTGGTGCAGCATGGTATCAAGGAGCTTCAAAGCTTGAAGGTGCGTGGCAACGATGCTATCGGGAGGGGGAGGTGCTGACAGAAATTAGCGTCAAACAGTCATCAGCCAGTTCTACCAGCTCGATCGGTTAGTTGTTGAGGGTGGAATCTCAGTAAGTCAGGCCCATTGAGATCACATATCTAGCATACTAACCTCCGTATCAGGGCAAGCAGACGGGCAACAATCAAGAGATTTTGAGGCAGAAGGAGCAGGGGTATGTAAAAAGCTGCTATCGCCACCATTCACTACTGACAAACCTAGTTACGACTAAACGATTTGACCATAACGATCTCGAAACGACTGGATAAAGGATAAAAGAGACAACTCGTGTGTACAGTAGCATGGTTACGGGGATAAATGTATATGTATCGGATACCACAATGGTTCAAAGGCGTCAGCGAGCCCAGGGGGTGTCTTGAGGTACTGGAGAATGGGCAATGCGGCTCGAATACTAGATGGCGAATCTCAATTCTGATTCTATTTGGCTCTTAATATTTGGTTTCTGTGTCGAATGCTGTCAGCCTGCATGCATGTCTCCAAGCTTAGTAGCATTTTACAGCCAGAGCCTAGGGCACTCCATCCACTGAAATTTCCTGCCTTCGGAACTGACGGAGCCAATTGAGTTTATGTCAATTGACAGTCTTTCGTCTCCCGAAGCATAATGAATTTGCCGTTAATCTTATTTCATCAGCCTCAGAAAGACCGTTGGGCGTTCAACTTTCATATAAAGACTTGAACAGTGAGGTCCCCCCTATAGCAGGTCATTATTTCAGAAGTCAAAATTATATAAGGTCATTCAGCCTTAACGGCGCAATCGCTGCCTTGACCAAATAGTATATATTTGCATGTATACGCTTTTGATTTATACCTCAGTGGCCACCATCTTCAATTCTTTCGATGTTGTATTACGTCAGCGGGTCTCACCAATTTCAATTGGCCAACTAACAACCTTCGACAGCCCATCGCGACTCGCGACTCAGCCTCGTAAACCAAGCTGCAACGGCGACATTGTTACGAGACCACAGCGCAATTCAATCGACGTTAAAGTAAAGCTTGGAATCATCGCTATAGTATCCCAAGAGTCCCCGGACTCAGCCAGCCGCGATGGCGCCAGGAGTGAGTGAATCACTGCTTTCCTTGTGCAACCATCGACTAATTAGTTAAGACGCGACGCGCCAACAGATCAGGATATGCCGAGCACGATGACTTCGAAGGTACGGAATACCGATCGCACGCTACAACGCGTACTAATTAACCCAAGGTCTTCCCGTGCGACAATGGCGACAAGAATGGATAAAGGTTGCGCCGCCGCAACAGCAGGAACAGACTCAGCAGAATGATATCTGGTCGATCGATTTACCCCACGGCATGCCAAAAGACTCGCATCTACTGCCAGCCCACAGTCAGGAACTTCTGGCGGCTGCACGATCCGGAAGACTATATAAACGGCCGGCACCAGCTGAGGAGGAAGAGGCCGATGCTGACGCAGCTCCTGAGAAGCCAGAGAAGAAGGAAGATGACGCAAGCGCTCGAGGTTTCAGCGTGAAAGTATGGAAGCAGTTGCCTCGTAATATTGACACACCTGGTACATCACATCTCGCGAAACGGCAGAAGAACACCGTGACGATCGCTAGTCGGACGGTGGAAGAGAAGGTTCAAGGACCGACAGTTACAAGGGCGACTGTCAGGAGAATCGACGCCGCCGGAAACCCATATACAGAAGAGGTGACGCTATCTGATGGTCAACAAGTCCAGGGCGAAATTGTTTCGACACGGATTGAACAAGCACCCGTTGCTGGCTCTGAACCACTTGCTACAACCCCCGTTCCCAACCGACGAAGGCCGCCACCACCGAAGAGAAAGGCCAAGGCTGGTCCTGGCCGAGGAAAGAAGAAGATCAAGAACCCTCTTCCTGATGCTGGTGCTCCTACAGCGGCGCCTGTCGCTGGAGCAGATGGTGTTGTGCCCGCTGTTCCAATTAAGCCCGAGAACCCTGCAGAAGCTGTACGTTGGAAGCTGTGGATGTGCTGTTCTCCATCGCTAATTTTTAATAGGCCATCAAGCAAGAGCGCGAAGACTCTGCCAATCAGGATAGTCCAATGCCGGATGCAGATGACGACGATGACGATGAAGATGGGGATGATGACGAAGGCGACGAGGGTGATGAGGGAGAGGCTACACCAGCTGCGGAGAGTCAAGCAAATGGTGAAAACAACAAGTCACAAGATCACGAGATGGCAGACGCGACCCCCACAACAGCCACTGAAGCAGCGCCCGTTCCACCGCCTGCACCAGAGCCAGCGCCAGCCACTCTCCCAACCCCTTTCGAAAACAACGAGCCTGATACTTTCATGCAAACCGACTCATCTGCGCCTATGCCTGTGCCACCGAACCCTATGAGTCTGGCGCCCCCAACAACCCTCACACCTGGTGGATCCAGACTGGAAGGCAGCCCCCTTAAGAACGTGGTTATGCCTTCGCCTACCAAGGAGGTGGATCAGGAGCAATTGTTGAAGGCGGCGATAGATGCGCCTTTTGCGGGAGATGAAAAGTCCGTGGAGCCCGAGCTGACTGAGGAGAACCTTGCCCGAGCATCGCTAGAGCCACCCGCCAAGGATGATGAACCCCATGGTTCAGCGGAGGAACAGCTCCTGAAGGCAGCTATAGATGCTCCCTTTGGGCCAGGACCACAACTGGCAGCCGCATCTGCTGTCGAACCTGCGGACTCGACCATAGCCGAGCCTCCGTCTACCATTGTCGGAGAGGCTCCTGAGGTTGCGGCTGATCGCGACGTTCCAATGTTGGAGCCGACCGACAGCGAGGCACTATTACCTCCTCCACCTGAAGAGGTTGGCAACATTGCCACCACGCCTCCTGGAAGCTCTGGGGAGCCTGGCGCTTCAGGGCCCGGCAGTGAAGTCAAGCCTTCAACAGATATTCAGGCTGGCGAGGAGGCAATTTCACAGCGACCACCTCTGATAACAACTGAAACTGGTTTGACAGAGGATAGCATCAAGCCCGATGATTCAGCCTCTATCACTGCTCCTATCTCTGATATCACAGATGTCCCAGCAGTGGCCCCATCAGTTGTTGATCCTCCGCCTGAGCCACCCGCTGAAACCACTGTGCAAGATTCCACTATGGAAGAGGCTCCTCAAGAAACCGCCACAGAGGAGATCAATGAGCCTGCACCACCTCAACCCGAGATCAAGGAAGAATCAGCTCCTCCTGCAGCTGAAGAAGTTCTTCGCGAGGAATCGCCTAATTTGCTTACTAGCTTGATGAACAAACTTGATGAGCAGCATGCAGAGATTGAGAGTATGAAGAAAAAAGCATCAGCGTCAGCTGAACCTACACCTGAATCGGTGCCAGAGCCTGTTACCGAGGTGCCTGCAGAGGTTCCTGCAGAGGCTGTCATTGAGCCAGCTGCGGAACCCGTCTCTGAGCACATGTCCGAGCTAATCGCTGAGCCTACTGCTGAATCTGCCCCTGAAACCGCTGCGGACCCTATCACTGAGGCTGCTCCTGAGTCTACTACTGAGCATCCTGCGGAAACACTGGCAGACCCCATTACGGAACCAGTCACAGAGCCGGCGGCTGATGTTCCTCCTGAATCAGCATTAATACCCGAGGCACCAGCTAAACCAGCTGATGAGCCCATGGTTACTGAGGAAGTTAAGACTGAAGAGGTGAAGAGCAAGGAGCCTGTTGCTGAGCCCCCCATTGTTGAGACTCCTGCTATCGATGCCTCGGCAGTTCCTGAACCCTCAGAGGCGGAAGGACAGCAAACACAACAAGAACCAACGCAAAACTAGAATAGTTTGCACGGGTCCAGTGAGGGGCTGGTTGAAAGGGATCAAAGTGGTGCTAGAAGGGCCGATGGCCGTATAACTGATGAAACAGAAAGAGTCGGAGATTGTATAACAGTTAGGGTAGATAGTTATAATGAATTCACGGACAACAGGTAATAAAGTATATGGTTCACCTATACATATCAGTAGAGCTTTTCTTATATCTCGATCTCTCATTGTTTCCACTCAAGTCCTTAAACCAACCCGGTTTGCGCCTCTCCTGCCGAAGTACTACTGTTACTGCGAACCTCCACAGCCTTCATCTTCGTTTGCTGAGGCATCGCATAGCGACCATGCATGCGGAACCCTCGTGCATGTGCATTACTGAGTCCCAACAGCGCAGCACTGGCAAGTAATAGCCCAATGAGCACAATGGCTCCAGCCTGTGTCATGTTTCCTCCCAGTGCCGCAGACATGTACACCATCAACTTAGCTGCCGCCTCAAGATAGCCCTCCAGACTAGACTGTGTACGTAGCCAAACATGAGTAACAAGAGCTTGTAGATCTGCGTCCGGACCGCGTAGACGCACGCTGTGCCCTCCACCAAGATCGACCGTGTATTCTGTCATGGTTAGACTTTCAGGGGATGGCTCTGAGTGCGTCATGCGTTGCTTTATGGCCCATATGTTGAGGATGCGAGAGCTGACGAGAGTGAGGAGAATTGCGAGGCCCCACCAGTCTTCGAAGATTACCATGAAGGCTATGGAAGTTGATGTTATGAGGGGACTGATCAGGTAGAGGAGGTGGCTGAGCCAGTCAACATCAGAGAGGGAAGCCCAGTCTTCGTGATCCTCATCGTCATCTTCTTCGTCTGATATCCTGCGTCTTCTAATGACCTTGCCCGCGATTTTGACTACATCCCAAGGGGTGTCTAATCCAACATCGAGAGTGATGATGTTCTCGGCGCCATCTTTGACAAGACTCTTAAGATAACTCGCAGTCATGGTATTCTTCACAGCATATTGTATCTGGCCGAGTGTCTGGGAAGATAGTGCTATTAAGCCGATTGGAGCTTCACGTTCGAGGTCATCGCATGCTTGTTGGTAATGCAAACCTGGGGCGAGGACTAGAGAGTCGATCCATGAGGCGCCGCCAGTGAGAGCAGTGCGACGGGAGATAGTACGAAGATCGGCGAGGACGAGAAGACCGCTAGCTGATAGGGTTATGTTGGGAAGAGGAGTAGTAGACCATGAAGGAATTAGGGACCGAGGCTGGACCATGTAAGTGGTAGTTATGGGCACTAGATGTAAGACAAACCTCCATGTTATACACCATCTCTTCTTTCTTGATCTCCAAGAGAAATATATCGAGTCCAATATTGATAATTTATTTCCGTAACTCTCCCTCCATCTTCGGGCTTTGATATCTATATACTACGCAAGGTCTATACTACGCACGCGGATATATCGATGATGGCATCTCTGTGCGTATATCCGCATGACAACTACATGAGAACGCATCGAAAGACATCACTATGGTTTGAAACAAAGAAACTGCCGAGACAGTCTCGTTGGGCTGGTTTTTTGGTCCGAAGGTTGGATATAGTAGCAGTAATAGAGTGCGGTTTGAGACAAGAGATTGCGTGAGTGGCACGGGATCTACACACGCGAGGTACGGTCTCATGACAGAGGCACGCGTGCAAACCTACCAAGACTATTCGACTCAATAATGATAAGATTTTAGACTTTAAACCTCAAAATGGGTTCTTCTAATAGCTTTGATATGATCATAAGATGATTAGATATGTACGCTGCAAATCCGGTGCTTGCAATGCAGAAACTCGGTTGCCCAATAGCTATCACAGATATAGTTTGGCCTCGACACAACAACCAGTATCACTAAAAAGCCACAGTTTAATATTCACCACTGGACGGCAATAGTTTAAATATCAAATCCAGAAACAAATAAATTTACCGCTTTTTGTAGTTTTGCATCATCAGGTATGAACGACATCGAGAAATTACCTACCCTAAGCTTGTCGATGACTAATCATTGCGCAACGAACAGATAAGCTAGCCGTCATGATGCAAGCAGCTCCTGTCTGGAGCTCCCAAGCGTGAAGCCGCACAACAACCTCAACCACAATCATGCGGCTCTCACTCCAACCATTGCTCCTCCTGGGGCTCTCGGCCCTCGGCGCCGCAGTCTTCCAGGACGAGGTCGGCGAGATCGATTTCCACCACGCGCTCCTCGGCGTCCCCCAAGTCGAAACCACCTTCTTCCATCGCCCACGAAAGCAAGATAAGGCGAGCCTCCTTTACACTCTCAGCGACGTCGGTCTCATCGGCGCCGTCAACCCCAGCAACGGCCAGGTTGTCTGGCGTCAGCAGATCGCGGATGATATCACCAATGGCGGTGGTTTCCTGCGCGCTGCTGAGGGTGAGCATTGGGTTGCTGCGGCGTATGGATCGCGAGTTCAGGCGTGGGATGCGCTGACGGGGCGAAATGTGTGGCATAATGAGTTTAAGGGCGAGGTTAAGGATCTTGAGATTCTGGAGCTTACTGAGAGTTCGAGAAAGGATGTTTTGGTTCTGTATGACGAGGATGGCACTACGGTTCTACGACGTATACACGGTACTGTGGGAAATGTCATCTGGGAGTTCCGCGAGGTCGCCAAGAACATCCCTCTTCAGGTCTCAACCGATATTTCCAAGATCTACGTTATCAGCCTTCACGGATCGCCTGCTTCTTACAGCCTCAAGGTTACCGCGCTCGACACCGTTACAGGAGGACGACTGGACGACTTTGCCATTGGCACTAAGGGTGACGTCCATGGACCCAAAGACGTCATGTTCGTTGGAGGCAATTCTGCCGCCCCTATTCTCGCATGGGCCGACAGCACCCTCACCAAGCTCAAGGTCAATGTCTTGGGAAGCAAGACGACTCAGGAGCTCAAGCTGCCTTCCGACGCTGTCGCTGTCACCATTCACGCGCCTCACCTCCTTCAATCGCAGCCTCATTTCCTCGTTCACACTCGAACCAAGACCGGAAACAAGGCCGAGGTTTACCATACCGACTTGAAGAGCAACCAGGTTACCAAGGCCTACGAACTTCCTCACCTTTCTGGCCCTGGTGCCTTTTCCACTAGCTCTGACGGAGCTAACGTTTACTTCGCCCGCGTCACTGAGGATGAGACTCTCGTTGTCTCATCTGAGTCTCACGCTGTTCTGGCCCGCTGGCCCTTCAAGCCCGCTGGCGATATCGAGGCTGTTCACGCTGTTGCCGAGGTCCTCAAGAAGCCTGGTACCGAAGGCTTTGCTATCCGAGTGGCTGCTGTCACCAAGTCAGATGACTGGGTTCTTGTCCGTAACGGCGAGGTTGACTGGAAGCGACCTGAGGGTCTGACCGGGGCTGTTGCTGCTGTTTGGGCTGACATTCCTGGTACTGAGAACCTCGCCAAGATCCTTGAGGAGGAGGCTCACACCAACCCTCTCTCGGCCTACATTCACCGTGTTACACGACATATCGACGACCTTCAATACCTTCCTGACTACCTCGCATCTCTCCCTCAACGAATCATCACTAGCATCTTCGGTGGCGAGCCCGCAGCTAAGAAGGAGGGCCTGCACCGCGACACTTTTGGCTTCAACAAGCTTATTGTTCTTGCAACTCGCCGGGGTCGTGTATATGGTCTTAGCACTGAGCACAAGGGTCAAGTCATCTGGTCCAAGTCTGTCCTTCCCCAACTTCCTGGCGAGTCTCTTGAGATCAAGGGTATCTATGCCAAGGACGAGGGTGTAGTCACTCTGCGTGGCGCCAAGGGCGAGTACGTTGCTATCAAGAGCGACACTGGCGATGTCGTTGAGGTGATGCCTGCCGGTTCGCTTCCCCGTGTTTCCAGCACTGTTGTTGTCGACAGCCCTGCTGGCAAATGGTTGCTTCCTGTTGGTGTCAACGGAGAGATTGGACCTGTCCCCGCCGGTTTTACTCCCAGCGAGACCGTTGTGGTCCGTGGTGAGGGAGAGACTCTTAAGGGTGTCAAGTTTGTTGAGGAGAACAACAAGGTTACTGAGCAGGAAGTCTGGCAGTTGCAGCTCTTCCGTGGTCAGAAGATCGTGGAGATTGCTAAACATGCTCCTCACGACCCTGTCGCGTCTATCGGTCGTGTCCTGGCTGATCGTCGTGTCAGCTACAAGTACCTCAACCCCAACACAATCGTTGTGGCTGCTATTGACGAGGCAAAGTCCTCTCTTTCTGTTCAGCTGATCGACACTGTCTCAGGTCAGGTTCTTGCTGCCCAGTCCTATGCTGGTGTCGACGCTACCAAGCCCATCTCTTGTGCTATGGCTGAGAATTGGTACACCTGCACTTTCTTTGGCCGATACACCCTTGATGATGGCACCAAGCGATCTATTCAAGGCTACCAGATTGTCATTGTTGACCTCTACGAGTCTTCTTCTCCCAACGACCGCGGCCCTCTTGGTGACGCTGTCAACTTTTCGTCTCTCAAGCCTGTTGATACACCAACAGGACCTGCTTTGCCTTGGGTCGAGGAGCAAGCTTATGTTTTGTCTCAGCCACTCGACAAGCTGTCGGTTACACAAACACGACAAGGCATTTCAAACCGACAGGTTCTTGGCTACATGCCTGAAACCCACTCCATCGCCGGTCTGGCTCGACAGGTCCTGGACGCCCGACGCCCGGTTGGCCGTGACTCGACTCCAGCTGAGAAGGAAGCCGAGGGTCTCATCCAATACACTCCCAGCATCGAGATTGACCCTCGGTCAGTCATCTCTCATCAGCGAAACGTGGTGGGTGTCAAGGACATTCTTACAGCACCAGTCATTGTGGAGAGCACAAGTCTGGTTGTTGCTTACGGCGTGGATGTCTTCGGAACACGCGTTGCACCCAGCGGTGTATTCGATATTCTTGGAAACGGCTTCAACAAGGTAACACTTGTTTTGACCGTTGTATCGCTGCTGGGCGGCGTACTCTTCCTCTCACCGATGGTAAGCAAACACACTTTCGCACTCGCATACATGATGACATCTGGCTAACAAAATTTCTAGGTAAGGAGGAAACAGATCAACAGGACTTGGGAGGGCTGAAGGGGATGAAAAAAAGAGAGGGCATGTCATTATCTGGAGCTAATTACTAGACCCGGCCGACGGTCAGGCCAATGGGAGGAGAATATTTGGTTATGAGCTGTAAATGGAAACAAAGTATCTACCGATCGACGTCATGCCGGTGATTTTAACGATTGTTTCCGTTGACAGATGGAGGTGGCTTGCCTCAAGGTGTCAGCCTCACAATGTAACGATCCAAATGAGATGCCACAACTCGAGAAGCCACGTGCTATATCTGTCAGCTTAAACGGCTGAGATCGGGATCTCCGTGAGTCTCGGTAGGCGGAGCATCGCCGGGCTTGGCGCCACGGCGTCGTCGGGACATTCAAGACAGACGCGGGAGCCGACAGGCCGTGGCATCCAATATATCGTGAAAACTGGTGGTTTGCATTGATTGGTGAAAAGTAAGCACATGGATTCCCCTGCTTTGTTCCTCGAATCACTGCCTGCATCTAGACATATACTTGCTCTTGCATATCCTTCGTATAACATGATTGCCTATTCTTACTCAAGTCCTAGGACTTAAGCTGACGGTGGGGAGATACCGGTATGGGAGAAGTATTTTGCATACACGGGTTACTCAATGCACTTTTGACACCTCGCGAATCATGTATTTCTCAGAGGATCACGAGGCATCAACGGGCATCTATTCTTGTTTTCCCAATCACGAACGTAATTAATTCCTCCGGACCCTCGGGAAACACGAGAAAGAGGCTTTTGGGGACGAATGAGCTGTGAGCGCGTTGGGCGTTTGCTTTTTGCGGGGTAATCAGATGGAGGTTGCTTCGGGATTTATTTTTAGGAGGAGTGATTCTGGTTGGAGGAGCGCTGGATATTGACTGTTTTGGTGTTGTATTATGTCAGTTCATGATGGTTCATTGTGAGGTTATTGTAGTGTCATATCATGAACAACAGTACACGGCACCATATCATACTCTTGATGATAGACAGACGTAGACATGATGTTCGTTTTAACACTGTATCATCATGAAAATACCTGTAACACCACATCTGTAGGGCTGGTAGCTTAGATCGTGTGACTATCTAGTGATGTTGTGCAAGTGGCTTGCCCAGAAGCGAGTCCGATATGCCACTCCCGGCCTAGCTCCCTTGACGAGTTAACGTTACCATTTGACAGAACCTAGTAAGAACGAGCTAGAATAATGAAAGTCGAGAGACACTGACTACCTTGTACATCGTCACATTCTGGAGTAAGCCTCGTATAGCAAGACGATCTCCCGTCTCTCCACGGGGAACATGGCACCAAAATAGCATGAATCTAGGACTGAGGCCCGGCGTGATCTCCACCGTCAGCTCGTGTAAGTCAAGTTGAGCTCATGAAGCAATAATAGAAACATGCTCATGAAAAGAACAGAATACGTGAGAAAATCAAGTATATAAACTCCTCTTCGTAACCTCCAGATCCCAAACTTTCTTCTCCATCCTCTTCAACTCAAGCACTTTCATCTCTCACTATTAAACACACTCTCGCTCTACTACATCTTTCTTACAAGAAACCACCAACCGCAAACATGAAGTTCACCATTGCCCTCGCTGCTCTCGTCTCCCTGGCGGCTGCCACTCCCCTTGATGCTTCCACCACGGGCTGCAAGCCTGGAACCTACTCTTGCACTCCTGACAAGACTGGCTGGCAGGTCTGCGATGTCAACGGCAAGTATGTTGTAAGTCATCACCACTCCCCTACTATTTCACGGTAGATACAAGTTACTGACCTTACAAAAGGCCGCTGGCGTCTGCCCCCCCAAGACCTCTTGTGTTTTCTACAAGCCTAGCGGTAGCCCCTACTGTGTTCCCCCCGGATTCAAGTTCCCCAAGGCTTAAGTAGTCTTTTGATCTTATGACCTGATAGCGATGGGAGTCCCTGGGCGCTCGAGACTCTCGACAATGTCTTCTATCTTGGTCTGATACTGGCTTTTGAGGTTGGGTTTGGATTGGGATTGAACTTGTGCATTTGGTCTTTTCTTGTTTTCATGCCTTGCATGAAGTCCTTTCCTTAGAATATATTAGATATGGAACATAGCTGGTTGGGTACACATACATATATAGGCACTTAGCATGCGTCTGAAATCTACTGCATTGCCTTTGACCTTGCCCGGACCATGACTGTGAATTAAATCACCTGATGAGACTGTCTTTACTAACTGGTGCCTCAAGGAGCAAGATAACTCCTGACTCGAGATGGATGTTCCAGTGCGTTGTCTAAAGTCCAATAACCATCCACTTGACAATATTGAAGCTGGAACGAGAGCGCGGTGTATGACTACTTGAATTCAATCTAATCTCAATGATGACCAATAAGGTACGCTCTAACTATGCTATCCCGAATGTCAAAACTCCTTGGGGCATCCCAGTTCATCTATGTGCACAATAACCTAGCAGTCACCCTGCCAGTTCTTGCTAATCCACTGCGCCATATGGTAGGTAAAAGTACCATCAATGTATCGCTGAACATCAGCATCACTGTAATCACCTGCACCAGCAAATTTCAGGGCAGGGATGATCCATGGCTGGATAAAGTCAAGGAACACAAAGTCAACTGTCTCTGGATCGCCCTTAGAAGGCATGTTGATCTCAGCTTGGATACAGTTGGGCTGCTCGTAGAACTTGACCGGCTCGTGAATAGTGTCATCGCCATCAGTGCCAATGTCGTCTTTGGTAGTGTATCCAGAGGTCAGGTCAGGTTTGTCAAGGAAACTCCTTAGTTCAAGACGCTTCTCGTCCTCATCCTCCTTATTGGCCTCGAGCATAGCCTTCATGGCTGGAGCAGGGAATGCTTGCTCAGGTATAGCCAAGAACTTAACATCTGCGCCGCTCTCTGACAAGATCCTTCCGGCGCTGTTCAGGAGATCAATGACCTTAGAAGCAGCCTTGTACGGGACGTCCGGAATATAGCTGAAACCGCTGGTAAACGGGCTCACAGCATATGTGCTGTCCCGTGTGAAGCCACCCTTGAAAATATCGAATCGAATCCCGCCGGTGTTGAAGATGGCCAGTCTAGCCTTGTCTTTGCGATCCTTGCGAGTGACAATATCGGGCAAAAGCTGATTGGAGATCCAATAGTAAATGCTGTCCTCATCGGTGTGCTTGGTTCGTGTCATCCATAGGGTCTTTGGCGCACAACCAAACTTGTAATCAAGCTGAAGGGCCTTGCGAGCACGAGTGATCATCTGAGTGACCCTCTTGCCATCTGCAGTGGGGAAGGTAGAATCATTCAGACCAGTGTGGTAGTGTAGTCCGTAGAGATTGTTGTCGATGTATCGTCGAGTAAAGGTGGGTGAAGCAGCGGCCTCGACCTCCTTGGTGCTGCCCTTGCTGATTCCGTCGATTGACATCCATCCAATGGTTTCGAAATATCGACCACTGGCTATCGCAAAAGCCTTGGAATCGTACTGAACAGCATCACGGACATGCGCATGACCGCCGAAGAAGGCAATAGGGATATGCCAGTTCTGTTTTCGAATGGCGGTAAAGATGACCTTGAATTCCTCCATGTGAAGACCAACATGGCCAATGACAACAAAGAGATCCGGCTTCTCCCGAATAGCTTCTTGGAACCAATCCTCCTTAATGGTATCTTCCACAGGCTGCACAACAGTGTTGTTGGCATTTCCTGTAAAGTCGAAAAGAAAGCCAAAAGCTACGATTTCGAGACCCTGGTTCTTTGTCTTGAACTTCTTGTAGCGCTGAGCTTGGGGAACACGATCGCCAGTCTTGAAGTCGATGTAGTCGAGGTTGGAAGCGAGATATTTGCCCTTGTAGTTTGGAACCGTGGTGTTGTGCTCCTTATCAGCCGAGTAGGCCTTGTAAAGTTCGTGGTTGCCGGTGCAGAGAATGTCGACGTCGGCTTCGGCGTAGATATCGTACTGGAAAAGACCCTTGGGGGAGGACGCATCGTACAAGCCATTGCCTTCGATGCGGTCGCCGGTGTCGATGACTAGAAGGTCGGTTCCTTGCTCATCGGCCTGCTTGCGCATATGTTTGGTGAAAGAGATGTAGTCTCCCCAGTCGGCAGAGTATTGGGGTCTGTGATGTTAGTTGTAATTCATCAAAGTAACCTGGGAAGACATACTCCTGAAAGTGACCGCCAATCCAGCCATGAGTATCAGTTGTATGAATAAAGTTGAGCTGACCCCAAGTAAGGTCTCTCATGGGACCCGGGATGGGCTCGATAGCTCCAGGTTGCGACGCACAAGCTACAGCGACCAGCGCTGAAGCAGCAGCTAATGTTCTACTCCTGAGAATCATAGTGGCGTTATGGAATAAGACAGATACTGATAGTGGTTGAACAAGAGGGTGAAACCGTCTTGTTTTGATGGATGAAGAAGAAAGAAGGCGGCCGAGTTCGGCTCGAATGGTTGAGGCATGATAAGGTCGGCGCACGGTAGAAATGACGTTGGAGGGGACCCTGAGGGACAACAAGGCTTTGAATGCCGTGATTGGTTGATACCGTTGGCATGGAAGCTTATCAGCGAATGGGAAGCGTTAAATGTCTCCCCGCAAGGGGTCACGACCAGTCGATAGCGCACATCAGCGGGTCCGCTGCCTGGGCCACGAGGACGCGCATTCCATTCCAGGTGCTGAGGCTTCAACTCCACCCGTGACATGAGTTTCAGCTGGTGTCATGAGGAATGCCTGAGGACTCAATCGATGGTCTTCTTGATCTCGTTTCGAAGGGCTGATTCAGTAGAGAAGGAATATGAATATAAAGGGAGACGTTCAGTTGACAGCTTATACCCAACCCAACAAGTTCCATTGACTTCTGAGGGAACTTGAGTCCTCATTGAATTCTTCTTACTCGTCTCCTGTAGACTAGACAATGGTTGCGACCCCAACTGACAAGAACTCGTGTCGAGCAGCGGAGGTTATAGCAGGGCATTCACCTCGGCCTCATTCTCAGCTTGTTGGTTCACTTACACCGGAAGAGCTGGCCGTACTTTGCACATCCTTATCGACAGTTCAAGCTAAATAGTCTCCGAATCTGGTATCATAGCGCGAGGCCAAGCTTCCATCGAACAATGCACCATACGATAGGTCGAGTGTTTCTTACAGTGGATCTTTGGTCGCCAGTACGAAATACGAGATGCGCCGGAGGCCCCACCGCCGGCCGCTGTGCCTCCCGGTTGCCGGTATAAGTTGACGGTCCAAAGACCAGGTTTCAGTAGTAATCGGTATTTGACTTATAAAGCACACAGCTCTGTATGTGTGATCTCTCCTTCGACTCAGATTCCAGACTTGAGATTGTTTGATGAGTGACTACTCGACAGTTTGAAGATAGTAGTGTTAGCAAATCGGACATCGGAGCATCTGCATGTCCCGGCCAGACCAAGGGAAATGCATAACCCAAAACTTTGACTTCTTCACAGCTTTTGGGCACGAGACAAGAAGTAGCTATAGAGAGACATGTCGAATACTGATCCTTCGGGGTCTTCGTCAACAGATTCTGGTAAACCTGCCGACACCAACAACTAACAGCGTCTCACTAACACGGTACAGGGAAGCTGAGTGCGGATAATATATCACGAAAGCTCAACGTAAACTCAGAAAAGGACTGTTTTGATCTACTGTTTCAAGAATTTACAGCATTGCCGGAGCGTGAAGCATTGGCACCAAGCTTAGGATCCTCGATGGCTTCTCAACTGTCACTTATATCGCGTATGTCGTTCTTATGTTCATGTTCCAGAATCTTGATATAGCTAAAAATGATCAGAGAGAAGTTCGGCAACAGATAGTACAACGAGAACCAATATGTGGATAGCAAAGACAGTACGAGCAGCCATGTCTGATGCTATTTCCAAGCCATAATCTCCAGCAGGGACCAAGACGACATATCGATATCTACAGTATAGTCCGTTGGTTATTCGATACAGCTTCCGCTGGCTTCACGCTACTATCAACCACGAACAGTCTCGACCAACGACTTGGTTGCAGCGACTGCTTCGCTGGTCGGGGAATTTCAGCTTGGCGGCCACCTTACCACGCGCACGGATAACACACTGCGGCTCGTTCCGCATAGCTTTAATGGAGTGTATATTGAGCGAATCGCAAGCACTGCTTTCACTGTTGAACGTCAATGTAAAGGGAATATTGTTATAATCATTATTTAGAATATGACCAAGACAAAAGAAATAGCTTCGATACCAGGTCAAAGAAATAGCTTCGGCCAATTTGTCTCGCCTGCCCCCACGTGGCTACCCACCTCATCTCATTCCCGTCTCCCTACACAAGGACAAGACTAAAACCCTTCAGGTCAGCTCTGAACGCCACGACAACATTGATACTCAGTGAAATTGGCAATTGCGTTATACTCCTCTCAGAATTCTACCAGTTTCTTTACTCATACCTCTAGAATATACTTAGGTCAGACGCCTGATGTGCCTTTGTCCACATGTTCCTCCATCTGCCGCAGTCTGCAGCACCCTTCTGTAAGCACTCTAGGGGATGAAAGAAAGCTCAGTACCTTGACCCTAACTAACAAAAGTATTTAGGTAAGTCTACCCTAAATTTAGCAGACTCTTTACCGAGTTTATTTTGACACCCCATATCAAGGTTCGGTCTTTTCTTGCGCTCCGAGGGCACTGTAACATCCCCTGCAAACGGGAGCTTTGACCCCCCGGCAGCCGCCGTCCTCCCCCACTGAACAAGACTGGGAGCTCAGTCGAGGACGTTTGACCCGACCAAGTCTAGCTCGTGCTCTTGGCTCCCGATAAATCGTGGATCCCGGTTCCAAGCTGATCCAATAACGAGAGCTAGAACTCGCTTTAGTGGAAAAAAAGAAAGGGAAAAAATTGCAGAGATCGAAGAATAAAGGACAAGGACCTGGACCTCTCGAGTCTTCTTCTGTTCCCAAAAGATCATCGCTGTATTTAACGGTGTCTCCGTGCTGATCGACAAACTCGCCTCCAGAGCAAGACAATCTTGCGCACCTCAAATAAACCACCCCCTCGCGATACCTCTTGCGACTTCATATGTTGACCTCTGTTAACTCGGCTTCCTTCAACAACTATACACTGGCACATTGGTACATGTGCCGTATCAGTTCTTAAGAACATCAGCGAGCGACTTTGAGTCTTTGCGCTTGCTGCACCCGGAGACGATAGAAAGACTTCATCTGAAGAGAGATTATTCAATTCTTACTCAGTGATTCATTACTTTTGCGATTGGTTTACGAGGTATGTTGCGACACCAGCGCAATTAATGCGCTATCTATAATTAGGAATGCGACCGCTAATAGAAGATAGATACCCCTCGAATAAACCAACATCATGTCGGCTGCTCAACCCATCGCCGTCAACACCCCCGAGAACCCCTCTTCTGAGGGCGACTCCAAGGGCCCAACAGCCAACGCTACACAGGCCTCCATCGCCACGAACGAAGATGCCGCCGTCAGCCAGGGCATTCATACCCTCGAGGTCAAATCCGTTCATTGGTACAGCTACTTGACCACCCTCGACTTCTGGATCGTCCTCGCGCTGGGCCAAGTTCTTGCGCTGTGCATCACCGCCACCAACACCTTTACCAGCTTCCTCGCCAATGCGGGCACCAACATTCCCGCGTTCCAGACTGTCTTCAACTACATCCTCATGTTCCTCATCTACACTCCTATCTTCCTGTGGAAGGATGGTATCAAGGGCTGGTGGCGCGTTGGAGTGAAGGATGGGTGGAAGTACCTCATCATGGCGTTCCTGGACGTTGAGGGAAACTACTTTACTGTTCTGGCTTACCGGTACACGAACGTCTTGTCGGCGCAGCTCATTAACTTTTGGGCTATTGTCTGCGTTGTTGTAATTTCGTTCTTCCTGCTCAAGGTTCGGTACAGAATCTTCCAGATCATTGGTATTGTGGTCTGCTGTGGTGGTATGGGTATCCTCATTGCCAGTGACCACATCAGCGGTACCAATGGTGGAAGAGGTCTTGATATGGTTAAGGGTGATTTGTTCGCTCTGCTCGGTGCCACTCTCTACGGTACTACCAATGTATTCGAGGAGTGGCTCGTGTCCAGGGCTCACTTGTACCACGTCCTGTCTTTCCTGGGCCTGTTTGGTATGTGCATCAACGGTGTCCAGGCTGCCATCTTTGACCGAAACTCTTTCGATAACGCAACCTGGAACGGTAAGGTTATCGGCTGGATCATCGGTTACACTCTGTGCTTGAACATCTTCTACATCCTTGTGCCCGTCATGCTCCGCATGGGAAGTGCGGCTTTCCTCAACATTTCTCTGTTGACTGCCAACTTCTGGGGTGTCATCATTGGTATCCGGGTCTTTGGTTACACCATTCACTTCCTGTACCCCATTGCCTTTGTTCTTATCATCATTGGTCAGCTTGTCTACTTTGTTACTGGTAGCATGCTCAGTGACTCCAAGAAGCCTTGGTTGGGTGATAACCAGGAGGATGGTGTTTTGGGTTTCGGAACTGCCAAGCTCAAGGCTCTCAACGCTGCGCGTAAGGCTCAGATTGAGGCTGAGGCTGGGCAGCGAGATACCTACCACTAAGCTGAAGAGTGTCTTGGGCAGAAGGTGTCGAAGTTTGGATTCGGTGTTCAATCTGGGATTACATTCTTGGATAGAGACCCAATATAGTTAGCTGAATAGTAGATCTAGGAGATTATAGTTGCCGTTGAAAGACGAACGGTACCAATAATGAATAATTTCATCTAACTTATCAGTCTCTGGGGTTGAAAACTGAGGACATTTATCCCAAGGGCCGAAAACACTTAGGCAAGAAGTTTCTTCAATAAGCCTTTAGACCAGTTGATTTTGGTACTCTTTATAAATGAGGAAGCAAGCAATGCTCGTATCTTAGCTGGCTTGATAGTTAGCACTGCCGGCCAGCTTCATTTTGCTGGATAGTGATTCAGTCTAGGTAGTGAAAACAATATTCTATACACACAAACTACCTAGTACCTACAGATTTGAGATCATGCTCTTGTTCTTCTTCCTTTCAACAACAAAATCCAAAACAGACAAGCGAGTTTTCCACGGCACCCCCACAGATCGACCAACATGAAGTCGATCACCTACGATATAGACCCAGGCGGCGACATTGTGCTGATACTGAAAAAGCCGAACAAGCAGAACATAGTGCCAGAGGACACTACTAGAATTGTCGATGGAAAGTGCATCAATCCGAAATACCCCAATCCGCCATGCTTCGGTCGGTACCAAGTGTTTAGCGAGCTCTATCCTGGTGGCGACAACGAGACCCCTGATGTCGAAGTGGAAGTCCACATGCGAGTGTCTTCCCGACATCTGATTCTTGCGTCACCCATATTCCGGGCTATGCTCGAAGGGCCCTGGAAAGAGGGAAACCCGTCTTCTGGACCTATTCGACAAATATCAGCCGAGGACTGGGACGCCGTCGCTCTCGCCATAGTCTTGGACGCTATCCATTGCCGCCATCACGATATCCCAACAAAGATCGAGATTGGACTCCTGGCTAGAATTGCAACTATTGTTGACTATTACCAATGTCGCGAGGCTATGCGTTTCCATTACGAGGCGTGGGCCCACCATGCAGCAGAACATTCATGGTGTTATAACGCAATAGTGTTGCGGTTGTATGTCTCTTGGGTATTTCATGATGAGAATGAATTCCAGCTAGTGGCAAGTTACATTATACGTCGTGGCACAGGAATGCCCGGATTCAATACTCATGAGCTTCCTGTCAGCGGTATTCTTAGTAGGCCCCCCCAACAACTCGAATCCATTATGGCTGATCTAATATCCCTTGGCAGCTAAGCTCGATGACATCAGACAGACCATGATGAAGAAAGCCTTGGAAGCTCTTGATTTTCTCCAAGAACAACTAACCGAAGAAGAAGGTTGCAAAATAGGGAATGACGCTAGCTGTACTGCCCTCAATCTCGGTATATTGATCCGAGAAAAGCGTCTACTGGCACGCTGTAATCCACCTCTTGTTGCTCCATATGACGGACACAGTCTATACTGGATCCTAAGCAAGATCGCGTGTTTTGATCTTCCAGTGATCCCACACTCTGATGATACCTATCTCGACAAAATCGGCTACGACGACACAAGCGACGACGACGACGAGCATTACCCCTGCGCCATTCAGGGAAGAGTGAAGCCAGCCATAGACGAGATAGACTTTGCGGTCGGGAGCATCCGACTGGCTGATTTCCAACCTGAATATACCAGACACAAGAAACTTTAGTGATCGTTGATTACCATCGACATATTTCCCTGTGGCAGGGGTACACAGGAAACACAAGAGAGATCGGTGATTGGCAAAGAACGACGAGATAGAACCTGGAAGCTTTCAAGACTTTAGTACAAAGACCTAGATGGTATTGAGACATCTTAGGATGATTTCAGATGGTTTGAGACAATTTAAGATAAAATCAGCTTTCTTTTGCCAAGTTTGTCTTCTTACCCCTCTAGCACTACCATTCAGTCAACCACACAATCCCAGATTGCACACCACAAACGAGGAGAAAACGGCGATTGGTAAAGATGGTGAGTAAAGCTCATGATGAGTCGCTGGTAATATTCCTAAAAACCTATGTCTGAGCGCTATGAAAAAGCAATAAAGTGATCAAAAGACACCAAGAGATCGAGAATACAAGAGAACCTTCTTGGTCGGTTCTTAAACCAAAACTGACCAATCCCATGGTTTCCAGCCTTAATCTCCTCAAACGTTCTTATTCAGATCAAGAGTCCAGGAATTCATCTTAGCCTTGACATCTCCAAGAACATGTCTCATTCTACCCCTGACACTGCACACCGACACATCGTGATAGTGGTCATACTCCTCAGTTGTAGCGGCAATCGACTTAGGTATGTCGTTGACGAGCTGAATCAGGCTTGCGATGCTGTAACCGTTGAAAGGGGCCACAAGACGGCGATCATTTGATCCGAGACGGTCCAGTTCTCGCATCAAAATGCTCAGCGCGATAGAGCCGCACGTCGGAGAACCGAACTTGTGCCAGTCACAGGAATAGTCTGAGTCGGGAAGAGTGTCGTGAAGGTAATAAAGTTTTCTCACGATCTGATTGAGGAGCTCCAGTCGTTTTTCTTCAATCTTGGCTAATATCTTGTTATTGGGCTTGATCAAAGTGTGCAGGGGGGAAACGGTCACTAACGTAGAACTCCATGGAGTGGAAGATTATCATCCTCGGATTTGTCGGAGGGATCATGGGGAACGAGCTTATGAGAGTTTGGCTGTTTGAGGAGGAGCTCGACATCACCATCAGGGTCGATGATGTAAGAAATGGACTTCATCTTGGATGAAGATATGGTCCGATGTTGATGTTGGGATGAAGAATGAAGAGAGAGAATGGAAGAGGAAGAAGGGATATGCAAGGTAGAAAGGCTGTTGTGGACCGCACACTAAGAGCAAGCAGAAGCAAACCGCACTGCAAACAGATGGAACAAACACAGGCAAAGGAACGAATTGCAAACAGATTCACGATAAAACATGTGGTTAGTTGAGTGTAGCTTGTGGGTTAAGACAAATCTGAGGTCAGCTAATTTATGGAATCAGGGGCAAAGTTTTCATGAGATGTCCTGAGACTTTAGGAACAAGAAGACCAAAGTCATAAAGTCTTGAGCAAATCACCGAGCCTGGGAAAATTTGAATGAAGAAGTTATATGACAAACACATAAAGGAAAGCTAGCAAATTTTGGCTCCAATGCCTAGGTCCAGGTACCACTCAACTCAGCTTCTTGCACACTTCCATATCTGCAAACGACTTGATCTCCTACAAACCAGTTTGCAGCACAAATAAAGCCCCAATTTTTAGTCACTCTCCTTCTGACGCAATCCCCAACCCTGAATGCGTGAAGGGCGGAAAGCCTTGATGTCGTTGGTTACCCCCTTCATCAGTTTCTGCATACGCCCCTGGATAGTGCACATGCATCGTCGGTGATATACATCGAGTTCTCCAGAGCTACTGCTCCCAGAGTTGTCGTATTTCGGCTGCAATGGCTTGGGTCGGGGGAACCCATCCACCAAGGCTCGCACCGTGACGATGTTGTATCCGTCGTAAGGAGGCTCAAGGGGAGCACCCTCATCCTCCCATCTGAATCTCTCTCGCATCAACATTCCAAGTAATGTGGATGAACAGTCAGACAAGCCCAAACCGGGGCATTCGTTTTCTGTACGGAGGGTTTCTTGAAGAATATCGAGACCCCCCATAATCCTTCCGATAAGTTCCGTTCGTTTGTCATTTAAGACATCTAAATCATAGCGTTAGAATATTGCACTTGAGACATCCTGGATCATGCTTACCGAAAACACCACCAACGGGAAGGTCTTTGAAATCGAATTCCGCAAGTCCTCTGCTGTACCTCAAGACCCTGCGGGCCACGGCAGTGAAAAGAACATCGCTCTCGAAGACCCACGCGACATATAACCGCAACAACGAGTTTTCGGTGTAAACATCGATGTTCTCCTGCGTAACCGACTGCTGAGAGAGCCACAAGTTGCTGATGAGCTCCATGCTTTCATAGCATTGGTAGTAATCGACGATGGTGGCGATACGAGTCAGAAGAACCAGGTTGATATCCTTCGGGATCTGGCGGAAACGCCCATGTATTGCATCAAGCACGATGGCGAGGGCCTTGGCGTCCCAGTCAGAGGTTGCGAGCTGGCGAGGGCTACCTTGAGGAGAAGATGATGAAGAGGCCTCGGCCCATGAGCCTTGAAGCATAGCGCGGAAAACCTTCGAGGCCAATATGAGGTGCTTTGAAGAAACTCTCATACGCACAACATCGGGAGTCTCTTCTATGAAATCCAAGTCGCCATAGTCATCGACAAATGTTGGGGCATCGAAGTTGTCAAAGACAGTGTATCGTCCTTGCAGCACTGAGTTGTTGGAGTCTGTGGTGGGGGATCCGCAGCCGTCCCAAATCCAGACTCTTTCTGGAATGATATTCTGGGTATTTGGCTCGTTGAGAACGAGTTCGATGTCGCCATCAGGATCTATCACGTATGAAACGGATTTCATGATTATGGTTGGGGGTGATATATTGTGCCACCCAGCTGCGGAGGGAGTTGAAGAGATGAAGGAGAAGAAACGATGCGAGGATGAGGGAGATGGGGCAAAATGGCTGCGGTTCAGCGCAGCCGCCAGTCACTGACAGCTGAAAGCTCCCACAGGCTGGCACAACAAGGAAATGCATGCCAGATAAATTGCTTCGATAATACGAAGAGACAGCTATTTCGTACACATCAAGTTCAGTAGTGCTGGTATTCAGATAAAAGCCAGGTCGCCCAGTTGTAACTACAAATATATTATCGACACAAAGGAGGTAGCCAGTCAAGCACAGTTTATGTACTTAGATGAACAAGATATCAAAGAATTACGATGATTAGTAGAAATCAGGGGAACTCCTTTGAGGATTTCCAGATCACAGCCTTGATTTAGGCAAAGGGGGTCTGAAGGCAGAACAGGATCATGAAGTTCGAAGCAATAGAAATAGGAGTAAAAGAGTTTACATGATTAATACATAACTTTGCCAAAGCCCTTGTTCTACTTGGACCACGCGTTCCAGAACATTTGCTATGCATGTCATCCCCGTTTGCGTCCTCCAGGACCACTCGAAGCAACTCAAAATGCAGTCAGACAACCAGCGAAACATCGTACTCTCGTCATCAAAAACTCTAGTCTTTGAAGTCTGCCGGGCGCATACGGTAAAGCTCCTCTTCGACCTTCTCAACCACCGGTTCCATTCTTCCTCTGATGCTGCAAGGGTAGGTTCTGCCATCGTAGGGATCAATGTACCTGAGAACATCTGTTCCGGGATTGCCATGCTGCGGCATAGGCTCAATACACTCCTTCAACAGCTTCAGAGCTGTGGAAACACTGTAGCAGTCAAAGGGGGCGATGAAGGGGGGCTCGGCATATTCATGTTCGTACAACATGCGAGCCAACACACCAAGCGTGACGTCCATGGATGACATCAAGCACGATGGCAAGGGCGACAGCATCCCAACCGATCGTGTGGACCCTGACAAAAGGTCGAGAAGGGGTAGAGGAACAAGCAGAACATTGAGTAGATACATCTTTTTTGTCTGAAGTGAGTAGTAGATCGCGGAATGTGCTGGACACAAGGAACAAGTGCTTCGACGAGATGCGCATACGGACTTCTTGAGGCTCATGATCCTCTTCAAGCTTCTGAGTACCAGCAGCGGTCGTCGGCTTGGTGTAGAGCTCGTCGAAGACGGTGTAAGAGCCAGTTGCAGGCGGGTTGTCGAAGTCTGAATCAGGCAGATCAGTGTGAGTTGAGTAGTCATCGGAGTGGATTTTAGGGATGATTCGGTGAGAATTCGGCTCACTCAATACGAGCTCGATATCGCCGTCTGGGTCGATCAAATATGGGATGGTCTTCATGGTGACTAGATTGTTGAGGGGGCGAAGGAACGAGATGAGGAAGAGGAAACGAGCCGGGCGTGAGAGGAGGGGTCTGCTTTGGACTTTGGAAAAAGAGAGAACCCACCCGGGGCGGAAATATCTAGAATTATATTTAGGTATGCACTGGTTCTGGCTTTGATGCCTCGAGCTGCCCACTGCCCGTCAGTGACCACAGAACACAGACCATTCAGTTTGGCAAAAGCAAGCATTCATATCTCGGGTCAGACAACATAGCCAAGGCAACAGAATGCAAGAGGACCAGTGTCTAGTTTCTCTATCAAACTACTCATACAAAAATGAAGCTCTCATAGTGCTGGTATTCAGATGACAACCAAAACATCTTGTCTCGTTCTGGGTCCATATGCAATTTCCACAAACCAATCGATCTAACCGGCTTTTGAGATGTCGAAGTTCTTGATATCATCATCAATCGCCTTCAGGAGCGGCTGCATCAATGCAACGATGGTACACCTATGTGCTGTAGTAGACTGCCTCCAACCCATGTATCCCCAATCCAATACACGAAAGGCAGAGATCTTCTTTGCATACTCATAGACAGAATACCCTGTGTAAGGGCTTTGTAGAGCTGGGTCAAGGAGGGGAAGACTCTTTCTTTCCCGGAGCAATGATCCCAACAGCATGGAGGAACACCTGTGATCACAACCAGCACGGTCATCCCCGAGCTCATCAGCCAGCTCATCCAATCGTGTGAAAATCTTAGTGATACACTCCTGTCTCTTGTTGTCGAGTGTATCTGGAAAACCGATTAGCATTGCGGTATATTACAGAAACGATGATCAAGTACTGACCGAGAATCACGGTGACGGGGAGCTCATTTGACTTGACAAGTTCCAGACCCTCTCCATGCTCGATGACAAAGGATGCCAGATTAGAAAAATCATCGTTCCAGCCGAAGGCCCAAGCGATGAACAGCCACAGGACACAGCGTTTCCCGTATGTAAGCGGACGACGGTACATTGTTTGGTGCCAGACTTCTCCAGCAATCTTCACGGCTCTCTGGCATTGGTAGTAGTCTACAATCGCTGCCACTTCGGCAAGGAACTCAACACTGGTCACCAGAGGAAACTCATCGTTCATGCCATGGATGATATTGAGAACGAGGAGTAGGGCCTCCGGGCTCCAGCCGTGCGCATTGACTTCGCGGGTTGGAAGAGGCGAAGGAGAGATGCAGGTGGCGGAGCGTGGAGGAAATCTTTCGTAGGCACCATCAAGGATCTCAGCGCAAGTCTCGAGAGATCCTGGTCCAGCCCGGGACGGCGGCGTAGAGGTTGACTCGCTCCATGGGCCATTCAGCATTCGTTCGAAGAAGGGGGAAGCCAGCTTCATGTGCTGAGCTGAAACTTTGAAGTGTACTTCAACGGGCTCTTTGTCTGACCCCGATTATGAGTTCACGATGTTTTTTGAGGTGAAGAACTGCTTACCTGATCCTTCAACAGCTGGGAGGATAGATTTGACTTTGGGAAGATTCAAGACATCCTTGTCGTTTTGGTAGCCATTCTTTCCAAGGACAGTTCCAGATTCTCGAATTGACACATCTGGAGTCAAATTTGCAGAGTTTGGTTCCTTGAGAACTACGACAAGATCCCCTTGAGGATCGACGTCGTGTGTGAGGACGACCATGGCTGGGTTTAGGTTTGACGATGAGGAGAGAAACTCGAAATGAAGAAGCGAGTTCTAGATGAAGGAGAGGAGAGAAAAGAAAGTAAAAAGAATCTCGGGTCTTTATTAAGGCTAGGTGGCTCAGTGTAGAAGAGCTCCAAGGGAGTGAAACGTGGAAATGCTAGACACTGTTAGATAAAATGCACCTAAGTAAAGCATCGACATGAATCTATACCTCCGAGTAGAAATACACGCAGTCAGGGAATGGGGTTAATGTCCAAGGCAATCAATAATCTAGGTAGATTTAGAGTAAGGCCGTTGCTGTCTTTTTCTTGAATTTTTATATTGGAGGCTTAGTAGTTTTGTTAGGTGAAAGCAAACATAGATAAGAATTTACAGCTTACTTGTAATGAAAGAAGAGAACAGAGGAGCATATAGAGTCTAGACACTCAGAGAACCATTCTATGTTTTACACTTAGCTAAAGTCACCAGTGAACGCAGGACGAGAAAGTTGGTGCATCTGAAAACAGATTCTATATTCCATATATACAGGACTCATACTCATGCTTTCATTTTAACCATATCTTTGATTGCCATTCATCCTTCCGTCTACCTTTCCTCTAGGCCCCCAAAGATATCCATATGCCCCTAATTGCCAGATAACCATGCATTTCTCAGTCCTTCTTAGCTTTGAAGTCGCTGAGCTGGACTTGCTTGAACGACTCCTCGATCTCCTTGAAAGTTGATTCCATGTAACCTTCGATGCTGCATTTCTTTGGATGAGCTTTGTCCTTATCGTTGGGACACTTCCATTCGAGTGGAGGAAACTTGCCCAAAAGGCTCCTCACACGGTAGACCGACCTATCTTCAGCTGTGTATTCCCAACTGCCAAATTCCTTCTTCATAGCCTCTCTATGAGCATCAAGGGTACCGAGCGACATGTACTTGCATTCAGTGCAACAGGCTCTACGGCCATCGTGAAGTTGCTTTCGTAGGGGGCGGAGGTTTCGATAGACAAGATCCAAAGCCCACACTCTCTTGTCATCCAGCTTTTCTATTTTTATTGTTAGTAGTCTATAGGCACTCTGAATTTGTGATATTACTTACCAAGGATCGGTACAATGGGAAGATCGTAGCTTCTCACATGTTTCAAGCCTTCGCCTTTCTCCAGCACTAGATATGCCATTGGCTTGAATACTTCGGGCCAAGAGAAAACCCAAGCTAAGCACAGAAACATGATACATTCATTGCCGTAATCGTCGGGAATGTTATGCCACCCGAGCCTCGATCTCCATAGATTTGTGGCAAGTGATACAGCTTCAGCGCATTGGTAGTAGTCAACGATGGCGGCAACTTTGACGAAAAACTCGATACTGACTTTTTTCGGAACGTCGTTGTGGCGGCCATGGATAATGTTAAGGACTGTGATCAGGGCATGTGGATTCCAACCATGTGTTGAAACCTCGCGGATGGCGGTTGCGCTTGAAGGAGACGTTGCAACAGCTGGTGCCGACTCTTTCCAGGAGCCTCCGAGCATCGCCTTGAACATGGGAGATACAGTAGTCAAAGTCTGCGACGATACTAGAAACCGATGCTGGACATTCTCTTTGACTGTGTCATGGCATTAGCTTCTGAATGATTTGTGAAGGTGGGTTCCCTGACGTCCGTATCCATGCATTGTAATGGCTCGCGAGTACCACTTTGGGTGTTCCCTGTCTAAGCAATCTGCAATGAACGTCGATGAAGCTTTACCATGCATGCGACGGCTGACTCTCGGAACAGTGTTTTTAAAGTAGGGGCTTTTGAGGACGATATAGAGATCCCCATCGGGGGCTATGTCGTGCGTGAGGACCTGCATGATGTTGTCGCGTTGCCGAGTTTGTGGATGAGGAAGAGAAAACAAGCCCACGAGGAAGAAAAGGCTCTGACTTTAATTAGTAAACAGAAGAGCCGAGAAAACTTTTCAAAGGCTAGAAGGCTCTGAGAGTGTGTGCGTCAGATGTCAGGTGTCAGGGTGGAAGTCTGCATCTGTGAATCACTGTCAAAGCAGATGCACCAAAGATAAGGGATATTTCATCTGGAGAGGAACCGGTAGACCAAGTACAACGAGACACTACCTCACTAAAAGTCTCTAACGTATATACGACTGCCAAATTCAAGCAAGATGCTCGTATTATCAGGACTGAAAGTAGCTCAACTCAATATCCTCGATTTCCTCCTCCACTCTCTTGATGACCGGCCTCAGCCTCGCATATACAGTACAGTTCTGACCATGATTCGGATCAGGACACGCAGCTTTCATCCGAGGAAAGTCTTCCAGCACTTCCATTACTCTCCGTATACTGAGCCCGTTATACGGTTCCTCAACAGTGAGAAAGTTTCGCTTCCCCCGTATCAACGCACCAAGTGCCATAGCAGTGCATTGTTCATACCTAGCTTCTGGACAGCCACGTTCTGTAGACAGGGTCTGCTCCAGGCTTTCAAGGGCTGTGAAGAGTTTCTTCATCAGAACTATTCTCATGCCATCGATTTTATCTAGCAATTATTAGTCAGATGGGCATAGTTGCGTATGCTATGGAAACCTACCAAGGACGTCGGTCAAGGGAAGATCGTACAAGATAACCGTATTAGGGCCTCTGTAATTTGAGAGGACCAATTGTGCACAATGCGAAAACTCTTTTCTCCAGGAAAACACCCACGAATTAAACATCCACAAGACGCATTTGCTGTTGAAAGAAGACACTGCGGCTTCTTGTAACGTGGAGAGCCAGAACGACGATAAGAGTTGCACTGCTTCAGCGCATTCAAGATGGTGGACGACGGCAGCAACCTGCGTTAGGAACTCAAAATTGACATTCCGGGGCACTTGGGCGTTTCGGCCGTGGATCACGTTCAACACGGTAGCCAAAGCCTTTGCATCCCAGCCCGTGAGGTATATCTCGTTGGCTTCCGCAGACTGCTGCAGCAAAGAGGACAAGATTGGCGATGCGAGAGACAGATGGTGGCTGGAAACGCGCATTCGGATCTGGACTTCCTTGTCATTCCGCTGGGGGGGACTTGTCCCAAAGAACAAGGTGTTCAGGTCCCTCATCTTGACCGAGAAGTCATCCTGTTCCCCTCCCTCTTCACCCTTCTTCACTTTCACTGGTGCTTGTGAAGGTGGGTGAATTGGTATGGCCGTTCCTAGTAAGGGGCTGGTGCATTGGGTATCTGGGTCTTGGAGGATGACCTCAATCGCGCCTTGAGGGTCGATCTCGTAAGTGACGGACCTCATCGCGAACGGTAGAGAAAGATGCTGATTGGGCGAAGATTGAGAGGAAGAGATGAGGGGAAAGACGCATATTCATTGATTGAGTTATTCCCAAGACTTGGCCCCTCTTGGAATCCGGCCAATGGGCTGTCTTTTTTCTTTACTTCAGCTTGGACCGAATATGATGCTATCTTCAGTTACGAAACTTCATATATTCCACAGCTTGAATACGTTGTATCTTGATATATATTTGCTATATGACAGCCGAGGCCTCAGTCTGATAGAGATGTACCTAGTTGGGGTGTTGGCTTCATGAATGTCGTAAACCGATATGAGATACAGTGACATAAGAGAGGAAAGAAAACTCTGGACCTTAACCCTAAGTATTTAAAATCTTTAGGTAAATTTAGACTAAGCTTAGGGGAGTCTTTATTTAGTTTATTTTGATATCTTATATTAAGGTTTAGTGTTTTCTTGCTGCCCGAGGAGTGACCAACACGAATAGTATGATCTAACTCTTGTTGTGATTATTGGGCTTTTCCAATTTCTTAAAGGAGGCTTTCTATTTACTGGCCTCGGACCGAATTCGATAACATAAACCTTGCTTTCAGTCTCGGGATTCTCGTAGCTACCTCGGCGTTGTAGCTCTGAAGGAACAAACTTTACGTACGCCAAGTTACCTATTTATTACGGACTTCACCCTCCCAATCTTGGATCGTCTTTCTCTCTTCTTCATCATCATCAACACTTTCATCACAAGAAACATCACCATTGGCGCCTTCACCACATCTCTTGCTTCACCTTCAGTCTGTCAACCCACCGTTGCCCACCAACTAACTGACGGCCTACAACCAACCCAGAGAAACTACCTAGACTACCAACTCATCTTCGCCCACCAATATGGGTACGCCATCATCTAACGACCTGTCTCAGAAGCCCCTACTTCCTGTCACTCAGGTCAAGTCCAAGCCGGATCATATGACGGACCGGGAACGTGAGTTCTTGAAGCTCGTGATGGAGCACCCCAGAAATCAACGGAGAGTACTTACTCGGCCCGAGTTCATGGCAGAATTGCACAACGTACGTCGAAAAATCTTATCGATGGCATATGTGATACTAACTTGCCCAAAAAGTTATGGCAACCCGCTATTAAGAGCCGATTATAGGTGTCAAAAACACGAATAACTTCTACCTTCTACGTTGCCCGCTCTGAGCTTCTGGGGTTCCCGTTCGCTATCACCGGCCTTGAGCCCTCTTTTCCTTGCAGGTAGTTAAGGGCCGTGGCTTAGAGCTTATAGCTACTTAACAGAAGTTAATAATGTCACCTGAATTCTACAACAGTTGCGCTTTGCTGGCGATTACGATTTAGTTGATACAGTGCAGGATATCTCGTGACATATTGGTCATCGAGTGACGAACAGAGTGTGCCTGACCCTTGGGGTGATGCTTCCTAGTCCTCCTTGACCGATTCGATGTTCTTGCGCATTTCCCCCTAACGGTACACGGGTGCGGAACAGAAAATATGATAAAACTTTGTGTTATAATTGATCATACGAAATCTATATTAATAAACCAACGCCTACGAACCAGTCACCTTGATCGTAGAAGCCACACTCGGCACTCCATTCTTATCCATCACAAACAACATCCAATACCCCGGCAGCGCAACACCAGGATCACTAGGGACCTGGAACGAATACGAATTCTTCCCCGCGTTAGTTAACGTCAACGGAATACGGCGCTGATCCGTGTTAACAGTGTGCGTAGCCGTTCCGTACCGCACCAGCGAAGCCTGCACGATAGCTCCCCCCGTTTGAACAGTGACTGTTCCTCCGACCTTGATGGAAGACACAGACACGGAGGTGATTTTGGGGCGTGTGGCCAACTTGCCCTTTGCGTCGTAGAGATAGGGGGGAGTGTAGAGCTGAGCGTCGAAGTGGTTGGTGTCACATCCGCCGCAGAGACCACCGCCGCCGTTGAAGACTCGTCCGTCGGGGAGGAGGAGGGCGATGCTGTGATATACCCTTACGATGTTGTTGGGCTTCATGAGCTCAAAGCCGTCTCTGTCGGGATAGTACATCTCAGGTTGCAGCTGCGGCGTTGAGTCTTCAAACGGGATGGCGTATTGCTGACCGCCCGTGATGAAGACGTTGCCGTTGGGTAGAACAACGGAACTGTGGAAGACACGGGGGAAGAAGAGACCTTCACTCGCGTAAGCAACAGAAGCGTTTGTGCCAGGATTTCCGACAGTGATGATGTGGGCATCGGTAGTAGCATCCGAGTCTTGATAATTCGGAGTTCCACCATGAGTCAGGATCTTGCCCTTGACAGCGTCAAACATGATGGCATTGCCGCACATGGCATCAGGCGCAACACCATGATCAGAGGCCCTCTGGCCCGCAGTCTTGACATCACCGTTCTTCTTTTCAGTGTAGTACCAGTTCATGTTCTTACTCGGTCCAGCCTGGAACACCGAACCGCTCTTCCAACCAAACAGCCAGGCGTGGTTATCAGAGCGGAACAAGCCCTGCGCATCATCCGTGAGCATCTTTTGGACATCAGCTTTATTGAGCAGCGTCCAGGTCTTCTTCTTGGGGTCGTATACCTCGCCGTTTTTGAAGGACGAGCCGCCGCTCCATGATCCTCCGATGGTGAAGACTTTGCCTGTGGATGTCGTGGCGGAGGATTGATACCCGCGTGCGACTTGCATGTTGGGCCCGGATACCCACGCCTGCTGTACTGGATCAAAGAGACTTGTGCGCTCAGCGTTGTTGCCGCCCGTAACGACGAGCTGACCGTTCCCGTCGAGGGAAATGCCCGGACAGAACATGTCATGGTTTGTCTCTGTGACTTGACGCTCTGCGACTTGGCCTGTTGCTGGGTCCCATGTCGAAGTGAGGGTGAAGCCACCGGGGCCACCGGACATGATATCTCGAGCCCAGGATGACCAGACGAGGACTTTGCCCGTGTTGGGATCAACGGTTCCGGCGACGGGGATGATGGGGAAGTTGATGGTGGGACCCCAAGCGCCTTGAGATGCTTGAGGAGGGATGTAGTCGTTTGCTTGAAAGACATTGAGTTCTGCAATGCTTGTCCAAGGATTGCCATTTGCTTCAGTGAGGGCAACGAGCTTTACAAATCGGGCAGGCTGCGTATCGAAATTGGCATACTTGACAGTCCAGTCATTATACCAATTCCCATACGCCACAGGCGAACCCCAATTCTTCCCATCCTTGCTCAGGAAAACCTGATGCTGTGCAATATACCCATTCTGCGAGCCATCCTGTCTCGGCAACATAGAAATTCCATTGACGTTGTAGCTCTTCTTCATGTCAATAGTGATATTATGCGGCGGCGCAGGCTCACTGCCCTCCCACTGTGTATGCCACATAGTATCACCGTTCCCATCGATAGCATTCTTGCAGTCATCCCCCTCATGCACGCTATCACACGTCACTGACCACTTTTTGCGGTCGATCGCGGCGCTGTTGAAGGGCGCGGCTGCACGGAGACTCAGTACGTTTTCTTTTGCATTTCTCTTGAGCAGGGAGGAGGAGGAGGAAAGGGGACGGACCTTTTCTGCGTTTAGTTGGGGACGGGGCTTTACGCGTGAGCTGAACTTGTTGTTGACGGTGCTGGCTTTGGGGGGGATGGCTTGGATGTAGCCCTTGTTGAGCTTGGGGACGTCGAAGGATGGGTTGTAGCCAGGGCCGTTTTTGCCGCCGCCTTTGGTGCTGTCTGCATCAAAGGTCTTGCCGGATTGATGGGTGATGAAGGATTTCTTGGAGGCCTTGGACTTGGGCTTGGACTTCTTTGATCCCTTCTTGGAGCTGATCTTGGAGTCCTCAGTCTTGCCAGCATCGTCACCGCCAGTGTGCTTGCCAGAGCTTCCCTTCTTGGAGGCTGCAGTAGCAGCTGGTGATGCCGATGACCGAGTCTTGGAGTCATCAACTCTAGAGCGAGACTTGGTAGCATCGTCATCTCCGTGATGTCTACCATCGTCTTTGCCCTTCCCCTTTCCTTTTCCCTTGCCTTTACCCTTGTCATCGCCCGTAGGCGAGCTCGTGGGGGCTGCAGTGCTTGTAGCAGTAACAGACACTGAATCTGTTGCACTGCTAGAAGATGTCTTTGGTGAATCCTCAGGCTTCTTGCGAGACTTTGTAGCATCGTCATCGCCATTATGTCGTCCCTTGCCATCTTTTCCCTTGTTCTTATCCTTGCCCTTTTGCTTGTGTCCTCCAGAGCTGGAGTCATCGTCTCCTCCATGCTTGGCTACACCTGCAGTATCCTTCGACTTTGACTTGGCTTTGGGAGCAACTTCTGGCTTGTCGACAGGAGCTGGGCCGAAGCGGACATAAGTGGGTTGCATAAATGGCTCGGCATACACCACTTGTTGAATATCATCCGACGACCCTGAGGGCGTGTCACCAGATGGACTTGATGGAGTAGCATCAGATGGCTCCGTAGGCGTATAATCCGAGTCATCTTTAGACTCATCAGAGCCATAAGTCTGCTCAATTCGCTCAACTCTTCGCGACAACGCAGAAGCAGGGAATCCACTCTTTGGCTTTGCATTTCCAAATACGGGGAGCACAGAATTCAAATTCGTCTTTGATGAACCGGCCGCAGGCTTTGAAGTATCCGTTGTGTCATCTGAATCAGGTCGAGGAAGTGCATAGCCACCCTTGGGAGCCGAGAAGACGGGTAGTACCACAGCATCAGCAACGCCCAAGCATAATGTCAAGGCATAAACAACCTTCATCTTGTGTGACGGTTTAAAAAAAGGAGTGAATGAGTTGGTGACAATGCTTTGTCTAGGTGGGAATTTGTCGAAGGGAGGGAACAAAGAGCAGAACAGGAAAACTTACACGACATTGTCAAAACATTTTATAAATGAAGCCTCACGTACGAGGACAAAGTGTATTAGTGAAGCTATACTAAATGCAGGGACGTATAGATCCGTCGGGACCTTGCAGGAGGCTAAACCTTGCCAAGAACGTGGTGGTTCCAGGAACCCGGAGGAATGTTGGTGTCTCCATTCTCACGGCCTGGACCCTTGCATATCATTCCTATCACAGACCGACTTAAACCATGATCGGCAAGGGTCTCGGGCGAGGAAAGCTTAATTATATGCTTAGGGCCCCATGTTATTTAATTGTTTTAGGTTTATCCATGTTCTCGGTCTCGTCTTCATAGGTCTTCCCGAATACTACAACGCTTTTTGTATAGTTTCCTGTCTAGAGCTTCTAGACGCCAGGTCGGCCGACGGGCTTGATCACTCAAGCTTGAACTGGTCTTAGCTACATTCTTCAGTATTGGCCTGTGACAGTTGGAATGAGGTGGACTACTCTGTCGCGAAGGATCCAAACCGCCGGTAAAGTGATCTACACGAGTCTTCCGCCTCTTGTATACTGTTTTATCCAACGATCATCATCCAATTTAGATCAACAATGGTTTATTCCCATGTCAGCATACAGGGTCCAACGGTGATACCGAATAATTGGTATGATGAGCAATGGTTTCGTCCCGTACATGTTCCTGATGTTGGGGGAACAGGTGGGAAGTTTGAATGCCGGCTGCCGAATGCGCATAACTCTGCCTATAGATCCTGTTTTCGTATCATATTGGTATCTCCAAGTGTGCAATTCTCTTTCAGCTATTGGGTGCTCAAGATCCCAGCTGTTCTGCTGATTCACATGGACATGCAACCATCACTTCTCTTGCTATCCAGAACCACATCTCCATGTTCTTAGAGCTCGAGCTCTAGTCAAAGTATAAACTCAACTAAGATCAGTTTATATCTTAACATATTCGCTAATGACTCCTTCTAAGTGGACAACATCGTCGAGCGAAGGCATTAGACATCTACTCGATCGCACAAGCAGATGACAGGTTCACTTTAGCCCCGGGACTAGGCATCAGCTAGCACGCTCACATCAGCTCCTATTCCTAATCCGATGGACTAAGTGTCCGAGCATTGGCAAGACCAACACTGGGCTCGATACCGTCCTGCTGGTTTGGGAGCTACGGGATATACCACAACGAGAACACGCGCGCGAGACGGGGAGCCCAGTCCAGGTGAAGGGGACGTGCATAATGGTTTAACGCAATAGTAGTCGCGAGGCACCCTAGAGCTACATCAGAGGGAGGGGAAGCTGTTGTTGGGAGTCATGCTTGAGGGTTCAGCTTCTCTTCAACGAATCGTGAAAGCCACCTGGTGGTTCTTGGCAGTCCTGGTGGAATAAGCCACTGCTTAAGAAAATACATTATTATAGCATTCCAGGCTTTGGTGCGTTACTCAAGGTGATTACAGGGGGATTACTCTGTTACAGCCCTCTCGACGGCTTTCCTCCATCAGTCAAGTATCATTATAGCCCTGCAGATACAATCTTGAGCATTTACTTGAGACAGGGACCATTCATATCCGCCAAATCACATTTCCACTATCGAGACATATCTACTGTACGCTCTATCTACTCTAATCTGACTGAAGTGAGCGGGAGGTCTACAGGTCAGCCTCCTTTCCTGCTGACTCGCAATCAACTTTGGCATAAGGCTGTAAGCCACAAAGTTCAACGCCATTATCGCCCTTCTGGTCAATCAAAGTAACTACCCATCACCTCAGATGACCAAGTTGGTATGCATCTTCATATATGGAACACATTCGGAGCTTTCATTAAATCCCGAAGCTAACATCGATCTCTCCACAAGCCTATCTTGGCAAGAGTCTTTAAATTCCACCAACAGTCAGTCTCATACCATATGCTACCAATCTCAGATACTGCATATCCTTTCATGACTCTCCCGGAGTCTAGTCGATGCCATCAATGCACTCGCACTTACCATGCTCACACTCACAAATCTCCTCTTCCGTATCCTCCCACCCACTCTCATCCTCATCCTCGTCCTCGTCTTCCCACTTCTCATCGCCAGAAACCTCCAACCCCTGTTCTCTCATAATATCTTTCACCTGAATAGTCGCCGTCTCACACTCATCATCATCTTCATACCTGTACCCATACATATCCATGAACCCCTTGGCATCACCCCACACTTGATTCACAAAACCGTTCTCGGCGAAGGAAAACCCTCGGCTGCACTTCAACGCTTCAGGGAATCTCTTATGGGTGTCAAAGTGATCCTGGAACGGGTTCTTCAACCATTGCGAGCGGTACTTTCCTCTCAAAATCGTGGCAATTTTACGAGTTCTGAGACTCCTAGCACCCGCAGGGTTTTCCTTGTCATGATGAATTATAGCCCTCTCGACCTCTTCGTCGAAATGTATACCCTCGTTCCTGAGCCTCTGTAACTCTTCCTCCGACCAGGGCCTTTTCCCAATATTAACAGAAGGGATACGAGTTGACCTGTACCTCTCGAAGCGACATCTCTCGTCGGTTGGCCACTTGGCCTGTATGTCGTGTTTGAAGTATGGTAAGTCGAGTCTGATGCGCGTGGGGAATGCTGATCTCTCCTTTAGCTCTCGACCCGGCGGAGGGCCCCATATTCTGACTTCGATCTGCTGCATGGTGTTCCTGTTGTGTCGGAAGTGTGCGACCTGGAATCCCTTATTGTCACGTATCTCCCCTTCACTCTTAACACTACCGGGGCCAACTCTGGCCACGTAGCCATCCTGTGAGATATTTCCGCCGATGACATTGCAGATGTAGTTTGGCGCAAAGATGACGTTCTTTAGTACAAGCTCGCTCATATTCTTGTTGCCTTTTGTGTTGGGTCTTTTGTTTGGGGGAGCGCTTGGTCTTGAGTATGACGGTACCGACACCATAAGCCGAGTGTAGTGCTCCGGGTTAAGTTCCAATCCATGGTATGTAAACTTTTCTGCATTGCTCCACGGTTCATCCCGTGTATGGTAGACGATGGTGCTGAAAGCTAAGTAATCATCCTCAAACCATTCCCTGTCACTGGCGATGCTAGGATGAACAATTAGCAGCTACTTACCCTATTCCTCGCTGGATCGCACTTACTGAACATTTGACTCGGGTGAGTATACCCAGGAGGAACAGAGTTTATCATTTCCATGTGTTGACTTCCGATGACATGACTGGAAACGTTTGATGCGTTGATAATAGTCCATATTGATTGATGTGATGAGTAAATTTGTGAGATGAAGGAGTAGAAGATCGGAAAACTCAGGGCATGCACAGTAGTTGAAATAAGCCACAGACGCAAGAGTAAGAAATTCGAAACGTCAAAAGAGTACGAAACTTGCTGATCATAGCGCTAAAGCACAGCATCACTATGAAACATGTTAATTATGTCATAGCACAACCAAAAGCAAAAGGATGACGCGTAAATATCATGAAGCAAGTTTATTCAACGCCAAATAAACCATGGTCCATCAGTATATGTAAATGTCAAGTATACGACAGTTCAACTCCTCAAGCGCCAGAGGGTATCAGCGAGCCATGCCATGCTAAGTCACTCGGGCGCCAAACCACAATATATGTCATGTCCATCCAGATATCGCTCGCTATAATATGTAGATATTCCAAAATTGCGTGTGCAAACGTATAAATGTCATGTAGATCTTTGCATCATTTACTTGAAGGATCACCACCTTTCAGTAGTCCAACCTGTCTGTCATGTTCACTTCGGAGCTGCTTTTCACCGGTCGGTACAAGAGTCTTCTCTTCAAGCCCCGCGTCAAACGCGGGATCGCCGGCGCGGAACTTTTCGCGAATGCCTTCTATGCCTGTTGGGCCTATTGGTAACGGTGACTCAGAAGCTCGGATGGCGTCTTCTGGCCAAAGAATTCGGTTTGCTTCCTCAACTGTGAGAGGGGGTTCGTCGATTGTAGTTATCGGTGGTGGTGCCGTGATCGGAGGCGGTGGTGGGTCAAATACGGCCTGCCGAGGGGTCGTCGGAGATCCGATGCCAGTGGATCTTGATGTGGGTGTCCCGGTCCGGGCCCGTGGTGTCCGTGCGGGGCTATCCATGATCCGCGTAGGGTCTGACGATCCCTGGTAATCACGGCCCCTGGTGGTTGTGCTTGTAGTAGCAGCAGATCGAGTCACTGAAGTTGAGTAAAGACTATCACTGTCCGAGTCGGAGTCTGTGTATTCTCCTTCTGTTTCAACGACGCTGTGAAGAGTGATGCCGTCTGCAGTATCAGCTGGCGTGCGCTTCAACACTTCCGATTCATCTCTAAGAACCTTCTCTTCGTTGGTGGTAGGGCCGATTGGTATGTGGCTGCGAGTCGCTGTTCGTTTGCGATCCATGCGGAGAATGTTTCTCATTAGATACAGTTCATGCTTCTTGTAGGTCTCGTAATATGCGCGGTTGATCATGGCTGCTGTGTGAAGATCGTCGATTTCATCCAGCTGACATAAGATACGGAGACGAACAATCTCGGGGAACTCGGTAGCAACGCTGTAGTTCGGATCAGGTGCAGCCATCCGATCAAGGCCTTTGTTGAGCTGTGTTTGAGGTTCTCGTTCTCTGTGCTTCGACAGTCCCCAACCGTGGCTCTTCCCACTGATGTCGAAGAGCGTCAAGCCCAGCACACTATTGTAGATATCGCTGATAGCAGAGCGAAACATGGGCCCAGGATCACAGACGCCGCGATGGACGGGTGTTGGCGGCGCGGGAATCCTTCTCAAGGCATCCACGATCTGCGCCAAACTCTTCGACTGTGGCTGTGTCCTAGGTAAGTGAGACAAGACATCGGGTGCCATGATATGAGGCAGGAGGTTCATCTCATTGTAAAGTAGCATCAGCCATCCGAGGTTCGTGGCGTCACACCAATGGCTGCCCTTCGGACATCTCGGTGTACTCGTCAGCATCGTCGGTGGTAAACTGTCCGAGGAAAAGCTGGCTCGTGTATCCAGTGAAAGCTCTTCCGAACCTTCCAACGTGTTGTGTGTTGGTTCCCGCATGTATTCTCGGATAGTACTGACGCAACACTCGTGAATTTGTGCCATCTTTGCGCAACGAACGGCCCAGATTTTATCCTTGATTTTCTGTGGCCAGGGTTTGGCTAATAACTCTTTCTCATCCACAAGGTTCAGAATAGTAGTCTTCGACATGCGCGAAAATAGTCGACGGAGTCCAAATGCGTAGCTGATCACCAAGAGCCCATCAGGCATGTCATCAGCACCCTTGTGCATCCATTGTGGCAGCCACCGATGTTCAACGATGAGTTCCAGAGGTGAAGTACTCTTGTATCGCATGCAACACTCGGCGATAGCAACAAACTGCTCGAACTCGATTTCTCGTGGAACCATTTCGTTATGCATGTGTGCTGCGTGCAATAAAATCTCCAGAGAACCCAGGTGGTTCAACTCAACCTGCGGCATGCGGTAAAGCTTGGCTTCGGAGCCATCCTTACAGAAGTATTTTGTTGGGGGTAACGGGAGCAGTGTCGATATGTCGTCATCGTCGTAAAGGTGAAGACTGCTAGAGTGCCCTGCAAACATGCGCGCAAAGATAGGCGACGTCTCAGCGAGCATGTAAGACGAGACACGGAAACGTAGTGCCGGATCGCTGTGGCTACATCCAGGCGCATTGTTGGCGAACTCTAGTATAGCATCGCCGCGCTGTGAGATTGCAAACTCTTTGATGGTCCGGTCAGGTGAAATGCCAGACTCTCCTGTCTGCAGAAGTTGTCTGATTTCGTTCAACTCCTGCTTGATTCTCTCGTAATCGTAAAAGCGCATTTCATATTTTGGAAACTACAATTTGTCAGCTGTTGTCTCTTATCTGACCAGGACCACACACGAATTGGGGATCTGCCGACATGACCCGGGTTACACTGGCATTGCGCATTCGCTGCACAGCCTCCTTTCGAAACCGCTTATTCGTGAACAGGGCTTCCACCTGTTCCGGCGTTGCATCGCGCTCGTTGTTCTTGTAGGTCTCAATCAGACTCGTCCGGCAGGCGTCGGCAAGGGACTCGAGGTAGTTCTTCCAGTCGCGCACAGAGGACAGCCAGGCATCAGTATGGTGTATGCTCTTTCCAACACTCCCAGAGACAACCTCGGCTAGACTTCTCCCACTGAAGGAACTCCTTGTATCGTAGATCTGGCCAGGACTTTGGGGAGATTCCACGGTTGAATCACGGCGGGGCATGTCGCCGCCATTACGAGAACCGCGACCGAGTTCATCTGTGAGAATATGTCGACATAGCGTAGCACATTGCTCCTTGTATTTTGTAAAATCTTTGTAAGCTGAGTCGACGTGGTTGGGCGTAGTAGGAAAGTTGCGAGGCATCCGTTGAAGAATGGTCTGGAGTTGTCGGATTTGGGTCTCTTGGCTCTCTAAAGGATTCGTGGTATGGCTATCTGGAGATCTGAGATGAAGGTCGAGGTCGGAGGTACTAGTTTCGGGGGCATGTTGACTGATTATTTTGATCTATACCACTTCGTCAGTATGAGTCCTCCGATCATGAACTTGACCAGCATACCCCTCGTCTCGGGATCTTGTTGATCAATGACTTGGTCCATTGTCGGCCGCCTCCGGGTGGAGGGCCATCGCTAGATGTTCTTGAGACCATGTCGACCCTCATGGAAAAATTAGATTGTTTGTCGCCGGTTGGGACGGAGGTTCGGAGGGAGCGCATCAGGCCGCGATGAGGAGCGCAGCGTCAATGCCAGCGCCTGACCACAGCATTGTAGTCACAGCGTGGCAAAGAGGTGCCTCGCCGGAGGGTAGCGTATGTGAGGTTTGTAACTTATTCAAGAAGCGGATTAGGTCTCTAGCTGTTTCGTGTATGGAGAGTCGAAGGCTTTGCTGGATCGTCCGTACGGCCGGGGTTGTCGGATCTTTGGTGCGACGTTGGTGGAGGGTTCCAGACGGCTGGAACTGGTATTGCCACGTTCGAACCAAACTCCTCTGGGAAGAACAGGCGCGCGAAGGCGTGCCAACGAGTCAAGTGAGGATTGTAGCTGTCGACCGTAAAAGCGAGACTTCGAGACTCGGTGATTTAGGTCGTTAGTTATTGTCGTCCTCTTAAGATCAGAGTCAATGCAAGGTCAAGATCGGGACCCGGGAAGTCAGTGACAGAAAGTGGAGGACGCTTGGGTCTTAAAGGTGGGTTAGGACTCTCCCTCAGCCTCTGGCTCTTCTGGGGGTTCTGACGAAGCTGGGGTTGAAAACTGGGGCAATCACAACTTGGCGTCTGGGCCTTTATTAGCGGGCGCCCATAAACTCTTAGTTTCTCTCGTGATGAAGAGAGGGGGTCGCAAAAACAAATGCGAGTCTATGAGAAGACGGTGAGAGGAAACGAATGTTTATTTGAGTTGGAGAAGAACGAACTGCTTCATAGGATTGGCACAGTACGGACCGTTCCGATAGAGGCAGATGAATTGAGTTGAGCAAACGGTAAGAGGCGCCAGATGAAAGTATCCATGATACGGTACTTACCTACAGAAAATACACTGTCAATAACAGATGCAATTAGCATGACATTTATGGGAATGCAATGCCTGCTTGTTCAGTGGATCTCTATCCCCAGCAAGTTCGTTGCTGCATCTGGCGCAAAGAGGTAAGATGCATTGCGGGGGAGGAGTCTCAACTCACTCAATCTTATCGCGGTATAGGACTCATCAAGGACTCATCAGTGGACTATGAGATGAACCATCTCCTATATCACGGAACGAGCTGCTTTAAATACTTTTTCAAGTCCACCAAATTGTCTCTTGCTATTTATAAATCTGTTTTGACCAGCTTCTAATACTTCTTTTTATAACAGCATGTGATCTGAAGGTCCACTGCATCGTACATAGCCCACGGCAAAGGACTAGTCAATCATACCGCTCAAGATTTCCGTCACAGAGCAATCACAAGCCCGTATTATCGATGAATACGATATTCCCTATTTGGATTCTATATCGGCACATTTCTTTTTCTTCGTGTCAGCTTTTCAGCAGAGCAGGCATCAAAAGCTGCATGCATGAAACATGTGCGTACGGTACATGCATCGTATTCCAGGCAACGTTTAACGGTCTGAACCATCGATAGACGTTGAAAGCATAACAAGCCGTTCTATAACTGCCTCATTTCATGCGATGATATCATTTCCGTAGCATAATATGCCCGATTTCTATTGTTGGGGCTAGGCTTCCCTCAGAAGACTCTGGAAGAGGATGTCAAAATAAAGTCAGCAAAGAGTCCTCTAAACTTGGGCTGAATTTACCTAAACCTTTTTATCACTTATGATAAAAGTCCTAGGCTTTCTGTCCTGCCCCTGGCTACAACATAACATGGCAAGTTCATCTTCGTGCCCTTCGCATGGCGATGAGACAAGCCGCAGCCAATGCGTTTATTCAGAAGACATACTTCATCTCTCGGAACCCGATAACGAAAATCTGTCAGCAAATGACTTGCTCCTCAGCTTGTGTAAGCTGCTCCCGATTCTACAGTGAGTCAAAAGTGGACAAAGCTGTGGTCAAATGATGATGGACGTCTCATCGACACTGGTTAAAGTCGAACTGCAGTATTTGATCTCACTTTCTATACTGCCTGAATATCATGCCAGTATTCATAATTTCCATACTATTTCCAAACTAACAGTTCTTATTGAAATTGCTATTCATCAATGGTAAAGCAGTCAATTGATGTCATTGCCCGTTCATAAAATCTCATTATCGTCCTCCTCACCCTATACTCACTCACCCCCTCTCAAGCCTTCTCACCAAACACAAAAACAACTCTGTCCCTCCCCTTATCACCCCAACCCTCTTCAACATCCTCAATCCTATACTTCTTCAACCCCTCATCTCCCAATCCCACAAGAACCTTCAACATCCCTTCTGTCTCAACTCCCAGCTCCCTCGGATCCCATGCTCCCGGCCCCGAGCCCCGCACAGTGACATCTCTCCTCCTCAGCCCCATGGCCGAAATATCGCCCATATCACCCGCCATCGACCCAATGTTGATCCACGTAATAGGGTTCTTAGCACTAGCTGTGCTGGGACTCAACAGGAACGCATTGGGCCACGGTCCGTAGAGGAAGTCGAGAACAATGTCTGCGTCTGCTGCGGCGGAAAAGTCTGTGGCGCTGGGTTCTTGAAGAACAACGCTGGCGTCGAGATCGAGCTTTGACAACGCGTCCTTGTTGCGCGCTGCGCCTACGACGGTTGTTGCACCGAGGTGACGAGCTACCTTGATAGCAATCTTTCCACTGGCGCTGGTGACGCCGTTGATGAAGACCTTGTAAGGTTTGCCCTCCTTCCCAGTCCAATCAACACGCTTCCGCAGCGCCATCCAGCTCGCCATGACGGGGTTGACCATAGCAGCTGCGACAACAGGGTCTACGCCCTCAGGAAGCTCAACGATGTTGTGAGTTGGCGCATTGACGATCTCGGCGTAACTGCCCTGCTTTGTACCAAGCAGAGAAAAGTAGACTTTCTTGCCAGTGGAGACATTGATGCCTACGCCATCGACACCAGGGACGTGGGGGAGTTCAGTAGCAGTGTAGTGTTTTCCCGCTGCGCGTGTGCGGACGAGTTGGTGGAGACCTGCAGCGAGGACTTTGATCTCTGTCTCGTTGTCGTGAACTGGAGCTGCAGGAGGGGGGACTTTGATGGACTTGGGGGGTTGACCCCATTCTGTGACTTCGGCTGAAAGCATGCTCATCGTGATAGTGTATATGTGAACAAACAAAACTCTTCTATGGTGGATGTAAACCGGAGATATGAGAACCAAGTGTGAGGAACACAATGACCTTGAAGTGGAATCATACCGACGTCTTTATACTTCAACTTACATACCGGATCTATCAAACGGCAACTAACGGAACCATGTGTCAGCGCTACTTCAGCCTCTCAAAGACAACCATGGCCCTTAGTAATGAAACCCCTCTATTGCTAAGCTCACGGGAGTCAACCAAAATTACCGCGCGAGAAGCTGCAGAATATTGGATAATACATCATGTAATCGTGCTTTGCGTCTCAGATTGACGGAACTTCGGCATCGTCCCCACCGATTTTGGGCGGTTATACGGAACGAAAAGGGCGATATCGTGTAGTAGTCCGAGCTATTATCTGATCCGGAGATCATCACCGCGGACCTCCGAGTGGGGACCGCGGGGATGGCGAATGCTTCATCATGATCTGTAGAGTGTGGGCCGGGCATCGTAATTCAAGTAACTAATATGCATTAAAACTTTCATTTATCTCTTTTCTGTGCTTCGTTACATCTGCCCATGCTTTTTACTGACAACCATCTAAAAAAAACCGCTTGACCCTTCTTTGCCCATGCAGCCTGTAAGGATATGAACCGCTGTCCTGCCCCCCCTAAGATGGACTTGTCTTAAATGCAATTGCAGCTGTGTATATAAAACGCCTCCCAACCGGCCATGTGTAGAAAGACGCCAACGCCTCTTCGTTTCCATGTGTGCTTGCAACCAACCAGACCGACCGACCAGCCACCCAACCAACCATCCATCCATGCATCCATCTTCGCTCTCATCTAGCCAGCGGATCCGGCCTTGCTGTCCTTCTGCTCTTCCATGCTGCCCCCCGACGTTGCCAATCTGTATGTCAAGTCCGCAGACCGCTGCGTAATAAATGCTATGAGTAACACCGTTGGACATCAATCGTACACTCTTGCTACATATGTCAATATCTGGAAACCATCCAGAATAATCTCCAATGTGCCAGCTCTCCCCTCATGCTTTCAAGCTTTTCAAGTCCTCGTGAATCGTTGATTGCGTGCCAACATTGCAAGTCGCCTTATCCAAAATGACAAAATGCCGGTTAAGATCAAGGTCCTACTTTACAGGCTTATCCCAAAGACACTCGTCAAGGGGTCTGTCGACATGTCTCGTCACTTCTCAGATCGAGAATATCGATTAACCGCCTTTTCGTTCCGACTCGTGCTTGGGGGGCTGCTCGCCATGTCCTTGTTGCCCGTTGTTGTTGGCGCCCTTCTTCTTTCCCTTGCCTGCTTTTTGCCAACCACCATCGGTTTCACTTCTAGCTCCACGAACGTGGCCGTTTTCTCGGGCTCCGTTGACCTTTTGAGAACCTGACTTCTGGTTCTTCTGAGACTTTGTACCCTCTTGAGGCTCTTGGGTTCGCTCTTCGGCTTTTTGGCTCGACTTTGGTCCATCTCCTCGTCCTGTTTTAGGACTGTTCTGCTTCTCTGACTTCCAAGGTCCATCCTTTCGAAGAACTGTGGGAGAAGGAGTGCGGTTCTCGTAAACTGGTGAAAGATGAGCAAAATCTTGACCAACTGGTGGTCTGTTGATGCGGTTCTCGGCAATGGCAAGATCAAGAGGGGCAATCATGCCATTTTGCTGACGCGACATCAGGCGCTGGCGTGTCGAAGGGGACAATCGAGAGTTCGCTGCCACCATCGGGTCCTGTACGATATGAGGACTTGCCATGTAGTAAGCGCTCATCATTGCGATACGATCGCGGAATGATGGATCGTCTGCCGTGGATGGAGCTGCAGCCATCATTGGGGCAGCGGAACCATTGGGCACCACAGGAACAGGGTTGTAGACACCTTGTTGGTTCATAGCTCCTTCGGGTGCAGCCTGCGGCATGACGGGTCCATCAACAGGAAAGCTGAGAATACCATTTGAGGCATGAATCTGCAATGGGTTCTCAAGGCTGGTCGACTCATCCGATGTAGTGCTACCTGTTCCCGACGGTGGTTGGCGTGGGCTTTGGGTCACGCTTGTCTTGAGACTAGATCCATTAACAACCAATGGGCGCGAAAGGTTCTTGTTTTGACCTCCAGGGAAAGGGCCTTGTGCCAAAGGTGCCGATGATGCAGTCGATGAGAAATTTCGTGCATGGCCTAAAGGCGAAGGCGATCGGGATGTCCTCTTCATTCGGCGGTCGAGAATTGTCTGAGGAAGTTGATCTGTCGAAAGTCGTCGTCGCCCTGGACTCTGACCCGAAACATCCCCAAAAGCAAGACCATTCGCCACAGGCTGTGGCTGAGGCTGCTTGCTGGGACTTGGGCTTTCCGACAAATAAACAGAGTATTTGCCCTCTTCCGACTGTGGTGAGTCTGTGTGTGCCTTGGGAGTCTCGTCAAATTCTGTATCATCAGGCATAAAGCTTGGAATTGCGTTGCCGTTAACACCTCGAGCATGGCTTGGGCCATTGTAAGATTGGGCACCGAAATAACCGGGGGCTGCTTGTGCTGTAGATGGAGAGCGAGATGCGGGCTGCGAATGCGAACGAAGAGCACTGTTGGATCCTTGGACACCTGTTTCGTTACTTATACCATTTCGCTGAAGCGGGCGACGAAAGTCTTGGGTAGCACCCGAGGTACTAGCAGGAGATGAGGGATACGTTCCATAACTTGCGCCCGCTTGGGGGAAGAAGGGCGTGCCCAAAGTCATTCCATATAAAGCATACAAGTCTGGCCGAAGAGGAGCGCTAAGTGGCGGATTATCGAACGAATTTGTCCTGGAACGATCTGATGTCTGCTGAGGCTGCTGCTGGCCAGATCCTGTACTTGTAGACATCCTCTGTTGTTGCTGCTGTTGACCCATCGCTTGAGCTTGAGCCTGAGCCTGGGCTTGATGCTGCATAAATGCTGGTGATTGACTGGCATACAATAGTCGCATGTTCTCCTGGTGCAACGCCATTTGAGTCATGAGATCCTGCTGTGCGTACTGAAACTGAAACTGTTGGTTTTGGTACCACTGTAGATCCTGCGCCATGTTGACCGGCTGCATAAACATATTGTTGTTGTTGGCGTCAAACTGTGGAACACCTGCAGAAGCACGTCGATTCGAATTTCCGCCTCGGTAATTATTGTTATGTCTTCCGCCACGGTGGTTTCCACGACCTCCTCGGCCTGAATGTGTCTGTGAGGAGCTCCTAAGCAGAGCAGGTCGAGGTTGCGGTGCCGGTCGAGACCATACTCTTTCCTCCTCTTTAGGGAACACATATTGCTCGCATGCCTCCTCGAAGTTCGCCACCGAAATCAGGTCAAATGCTCGACGTAACTCCATATGTAAACCGCGAAAAGAATAGTCATCGGCGGTGTTTCCGAGGTTACGAGAAGTATTGAACGGCTCTTCCACACAGAGCTGATTGTTGATCGCATAATGCCACTTCTTTTCGTGCTTTGTGATCAGTTTGCCCTGCCGCACCGAGAGAACGTGCTTATCGTAATCAAACTCGTGAGCGTAGAAGCGAAAGAATTGAAACAAAAGCTCCGCAGTAGATGACTTGTTCTTCTTTCCATAACCAGCCAGTTTGTCAATATCGTCCGCGAAGTCGGGGGTGGTACCGTCGGGCTTGGGTAACTTATGCGGCGACTGATGCAATGCAGGAAGAACGGGAGGGCTGCGCAGCTGCAGGAACGCGATAATCAGGCAGATCCATGTGTAGGAACTCAATGTGCCACCAAACGCTATCGAACCGTTAGACAAGTTGAAAGGGGTGGCAAAACAACATACCAGCATCATTGACTATTCTTCTCCGTGTCCAATACTTTATAATCATCGCAAGCTCTCGAACTCTCGGGTCAATATCGATATATGTCCGAACCATGCGTGTATTTTCGAGCGCAAGCGTATTGTTGACATTCATATCGCAGGCAAGGCCCAGTTCAGGATCCCAGATCTTGACGATGGGCACCTTGGCGGCCGAAATACAGACAACCTTCTCCATCCCCCCTGTTGATGTCAGCGAGTTGTTGGCGAATTGGGTCAAGATACATACGCTTTGCTAGGAGGTTGGCGATCATGCAGACATCCTCCAATTCGCGCCATGCGGTTGTGATGCAAATGTCCACTAGATAGGGTTAGTCTGTAAATCATGCAGATTGAGGGTGTGGACGAACCATCAGAATCATCCGAACAAAGAAGATTCCCGGAAGACCCAAAAAGATTCACGCGGATATCGTGGCCTGGCCATTCGTCGTTGAAAGTCTTTTCGAGCTTCGAGACTAATTTCTTGCGATTCTCCTCGACAGCAGCGGTGGGGAGTAATCGGTCGTAGACGTCTCTCATATCTGTCGCTAACTTTCGCTCCTCATCCTCGGTCAATTTGCTCTTGACCGTCCTCAAGTCCAGCTTTTCCAGACGATCATTGCCGACCGAATACGGTATTCTCCTCCGAGAATTTATTTGGGCAGTCTCGTATTTGCAACTCGATATTCGCGGCGGTAAAGGCTGAAGCGAGGATAACGTGCTATGTGTCTCAGAATAAGCCGATCGCGGGGAATGGTTATTTGTCCCCGTGGGCGACGGCTCGCGGTCTTCAAGAGAAAATTGGCGAGCGTGCTGGTGAGGCGTCGAGGGCACTGAACTAGAGTGGGACTGAGCCGAGGGTGCGGATCGTCGGGGTAAATGCCTCGATGAGTCGGCGGCCTGCTTTGAAGACATTTTGGACGGAACCTCCTTGGAGGCGGCAACCGATCGACTCTTGTCTAAATTCTGATGTGACCTACTCCCATGGCCTCCAGCTGTGCTCCCCTTACCGGAGGCGTCTCTTAGCGACACCTTGCTAGAAGATCGCGACCGAGGCGCTGCCTGGATATGAGGAGCAGAGATGACGGGAGGGAGTGGCGGTGTCTGCAGGCCGCCGCCGCGGGATGGGGAGATGAGCTTATTGTAGTGGAGGAGTTGAGCGTGGTAGATGTTGGACTGTTGTGGGAGGAGAAAGGGGAGTAGATCGAGGTGAGAATGGAATTGTGTGGCGGACGGGTCGGGGAAGAAGGAGCCCTCGACGGCGGAAGCGCTGTGAGTACTCGTCGCCGATGGTGTCGTCGGATGCGGTGTGCTCGATGATATCGTCGAGGCAGATGTCCAAGGACTGGAAGGATAAGGATGTTGAGGTTCGGCCGTTGTGGTCTGGGCGTCCATATGGAGCAGCGAGCGAGCCCCGGGACGGTTCAAGTGATTGCGGGGACCGACGGCAGTATGCGTGACGACGTTTGGGTGCGTCTGGCCTCGTGGGGATCTCTCTTTGCTCGGTGGCGGCGAAAGTTGTGGAATATTGGAAAATGGAGCAGCAGGAAAACGTCGTTTGCAGTTGTGAGCGCTAGAGAGGGTCTCAAGATCTCAGTATGCGATCCAATGCCGAACAAAGTCTATCGTGAAAGCCAGGGGGCGAATCTCAATCTGGTCGCTGAGAGGCGCTGTTCCTGGCTGGGAATAGCGAACGAGGCCGTGAAATGGGAAGTTGTACGGAGCAAAAAAGTACTGTAAAACGAAGCGAAACGATAGCGTATACGACCGAAAGGCAATGGCGAACACAGAAAGGGGCGCCGAGTGCGAGTGCGAGTCGAGAAAGGTGAGGAATTGCAGTTGCAGTCGGTATAACAACAATTTCCCGGGGCGCGGGATAATGATGGAAATGTAGGATTCGAGAGATGGTGAGCAGCACAGCGGACAGTGAGTGAACTATGGACGTGTCGGAGACGCTTGTGCTTGTGCCTGTGGGGGGGCTCTTTGCCAAAAGGGGGCCGCTCGGTGCGAGGGACGCCGGTTCACCTCGACTCGTCTCGTCGGGGGGGAGGGCGAAACGACGGTGCTCGCTGTATTGGATCAGGGCGTAGAAGGGGGATCGGGTATAGCAGAACAGAACAGGACGAGGACCAGAGCAGCTCAGAGGACAAGAAGCGTAGTAGAGTTGATAGTAGAGAGAATTATGAAGAAAGAAAACAGAGACAAAGCAAGATTGGAAAATGCGGATGTGTATGGGAATGACAAGAGATGGCGTCTAGCGGGATAGACATGGACATGGACATGGAGCCCGTTTGGTTTAGTTTAAGTTTTAGTCTGAGGGAGAGAGATCAAATCAATCAATCAAGACAAAAAAGACGAGAGAGAGACCTAGACACTGAGAAACTGAGAATGAACCGAGCCGAACTGAGGTGGTCCTTCTGATCTGAGGACCTCGTTACGGTAGTCGTTGTTATTGGGGACGGAGACACAGCACAGGCCTACCTACTACAGGGCACACGGGGAGTTTTAGTTAGTGCCGCAGGTACCTAGGGGATCTGAAGTGAGGGTGTGAGGTACACGTCGCACTGTACCTGGGACTCGGGCATTACTCCAATGTGCAGCTGTACTGTAAATAGTCCACACCTCCGAGAGCATAAGCTCACCTGCAGGTAACTGGACTTATTCAAGAATGAGCTGACCTAAGCCCTATTTACACTCTCGCCTTCGCCATTTTGGACAATCCATTGAGGTGTATTTGGGCACTAACCTTTGCGGCTGCTGCTCGACACTCACTGCTGCACTCATTGGGTAATCACAGTGCAGAGTACAGTGTTTCTCCAGCCGCTGTCAACGCCAATTAGCCCGACACCTCACCGTCCGCCACAGCGACCAGGCCTTTGTAACCTTGAGAGAGAGCGGGGATAATAGAGCAGCCTCAGCAGAGTCGGCTGCAGGCAAAGATCACAAATGGGCCAATGTTTTTCAGTAGACTGGGGGGATGGGAACATTTGGCATACGGCGGGTGACTTTGACAGTAACAGTCCAGGGCGCAGGACGGGGCGAGTCTCAGGGTCAACTCACCATACAAAATGATATCCATCTGATGAGAGAGAGAGACCTCCACCAAGCTAACGCCCAGCGCGTGGCAGCAAGCCTCCGCAATATCTTTAGTTATTAGCAGTGAACCTAATGGAATTAAATAGCCCTGCCCTGCCCTGGTCTGGTCTGGCTTCTACTTCTGGATGGAATAATTCCAACCCAGAGGACGCGAGAGTATCTTATTTCGATATACCGTGCGATTTACCGATATTGCTGACTGTTTTTAGCCTCCACTAACAAAGAGTCGATGGCAATGAAATGCTGGGCCCAAAGATTGCCTCTCTCAGATCACATCACATCACATTAGCCGCACCCATTGACGATACGCTGTACGACACAACCTGTAGACAGCGTGCGTGCGTCGTTAACTTGCTTGTCGGATTTACAGCTGCTTCGCCCTCATGGCACCTCCTGGCTAGCGCTGTGTCAGTATCTACAGGGGAGGATACCGAGCAGGGACCCTGATTCTTGCTATGGAGTCTACCCCTGCCGCTGTACGGGCTGTATCCACTCGTCCTAGCCCTGGATCTATCCCCCGGCGGGTGACTCCTGGCCGCTTGTGATGCATCCATGCCATGCCATGCCCAGGCTTGCAGATTGTTGTGCCGCTACCAACCATAAAGGTTGCATCGCACACAACTTTATGTGGGATGATACTTTGTCATAAAGTTACCACCCATCAGGGCATCTCGTTCCTGAGAGGGCGGGTTCTGGACGTCGAGGGGTCGGTCCTCCAATTCCCCTCAAACTCAGGACCCCTTTGTGAGATGGGAATTCTGGGTTTTGGGCACCACAAAGGTGATCATTGATGGCAAAAATAACCCAACGTCGTAACAAACCTGAAGAAGTGAAGTGTAAATGGACATACATTCACGGCCGGATATGGTGCCTTGCTTGCTTGCCCTGCTGCTGAGATGCAGCCTCAAATGGAAGATGCTGTGTTTGTGGGGAAGATGCAGGTAAAGCTAACTAATCTGCGACTGTGATGATGTCGGCATATGTGTGGAGGAGAACGTCCTCCCTTTATGATGCATTTGTAGACATGGACATGCCTAGGATCGAGATATTGCATTGCAATAGACATCACGTATCTTTTTGGCAAGCTGGACAAACAGTAAAGCTGTTTGAATTCTTAGGATTAAGTCAAAAGTCACGACAATATTGATGTAATGTTGCAGTGGCGTTTGTTGGCTCTCGCTTCAACTCCGTTTATACACATCACACCCAACCGTGATATGTCAAATCAACCTGAAGCAATTATCCACCTTTTGCTGGGCCGCGAACCAACATAACACGACTTGATCAACTTTGATCAATCATCAATGGCAGCATCGGCTAATACGGGAATATTTGGTGAACACGCCCAACAACGGCCGTGTTTGCCTCCGAACTCTAGTTATCCCCTGGACTGCCAACACACCTGAATGGGCGGTTTAACTTGGCGTGCTTTAAACTTTGGAAGGACCTCAACATCCTACTAACTAACGTACGTCCATACAAACAGCTCGCTCTCCGCCTCTCGTCATGCTTTCGTGCAAAGGCTGAAGAGACCCCTCCAAACTATTGAATCGAATTCTGATAAATACCTACCAAAAATCAACAAAATATTTAGCAAAAACCTCAAGAGTCTAGTGCCTGTTTCGCCCAGCCAACAACCCAATTTGAGATGCCGAGACACCCTTTTGTTCTCGACGGTAGGACAGATTAAGTTGTCTTTTTTTTTTGCGGAGGATACAGCGCCTCACTCGTATCTTTACTTAGCATCTCGATCAACTCTAGGCGGCATTTAATTCTCCATCATGTCTCACCAAAAATCAGCCTCTTACTCTGTCAAACCGAAATTTCTGCGCCACTGCCATACCTTTGAGTCTCCCTTCCGGGCCACCAAATAACTGTCCTTGAACTTAGCGTATCCCTTTTCTGCCAATCTCAGGAACAAGATCAGCCTCAACACATAATAATTACCTAGAGAGATACATATCGAGTTAAGCTCATCCCTTGCGCATTGTCTTGGCCAATCTTACTCTCGGCGATCTGTTAATTATTACGTAGTGTATCTCTTGCTTCGTATCACCTGCGATACGGCACCTCTATACGATTTCCCCGTCCGTATCTGTGTACTATTCTTGTTCTTCTCACTCAGGCCAAGTCAGGTCAGCACTGTACACGTCTTGGT